>VYZQ01035839.1:88358-113086 GCA_013400655.1 Mystacornis crossleyi | reverse complement strand
GAGGGCACCGGGGCCCGAGGTGCCGTGCAGTGCATTCCAGCAGGTCCGTGCGGACACAGACTCAGCGGTGGGCTGTGCTGCTTGTGTTCTGCGGTGGCACAAACACGGAACACCTCCTTGTTTAGCCACGCAAGCCTGCCCCCCTCAGGGCTATTGCTCCACGTCCTGTGCGTCTTGTGGCAACTTCACAAATACTGCTTTGCTGAGGGTGGTGTAGCCCAGCTTTTTGTCTGGGGCTACGACAGAATTTTCATTCCTACATCCACAGTCCCATATAAATGCAAGAATCAAACGTAAAACAGAGTCTTTCCTTTCATGTATTTAGTACCAGACTGGTTGCAAAAATACATAAGTACCCTAAAATCCAAATAAACTGCCAACCATCCATTTTGGATCCATTTTGTAACTATGCAGAATAATCTGTTCTTTTATTAGAGTGGTTAAAGGAGATTTAGAGGGAGGAAAGAGCATGGTGACTTCCAAGGGAAGAGTGAGTGATTTAGTGCAAAAAGGGTAAATTTCATCTGCACATTCTTAACTGCGAGGACATTCTGCACATCTCAGGAGTGCACTAAGTGGTGCAGTAAACCAGTAAATTAGAAGAATGTAAATTCTTTAGTAGGAATTGCACGCAAGGGAAAAATGCTTCTTCATGCTCATATTTGTTTTCATGAAAATAATGTACACTCTTCCTAAAATCATACTGGTACAGAGCTGAGTAAGACATCAAAACCAGTAATAGATATTACACTGGACTAAGAAATGGCAATGACACAATTATCTTCTGTGTTTCTGATGATCACTGTGATAAAGCCAGGAGCTGGAGTATTTGGAGCCAGCTTGTAGCCTTGTAGCTCCCTTTCCCTCTCACTCTGTCTGTCTTATTTATCTCTCATTAAACTAAATTGTATTCTTATTGGCTGACTGACCTCTGATACTGTTATTAATTGATTTATATAGTGCCTTTTGCAAGCCTCAAGGCACTTCAGAGAATTGAAAATATATAAAAGGATCACTTCACCAATCACCTCAGTGCAACCACCTCTGGGCTGGAAACTGGTGGCCGTTTGCAGAGGCACTGGGAAGAGTTTGGGTTAGAAAAGAAGGCAGGGTTGTGGAACCAGGGCTCTAGCAGTCTTATTGCCAAGCTGCTGCCTTGATACCAGACTGGAAACATCAAAAAACTTTAGGAAAAAAAAGTGATTTCTGGCAAATGATGAGTCAACAGAACATGTTCAAAAGCAAGCTTAAGGCAAAATATTTTCATGGTGAATTCAGTGCCCAAGGGGTGTGGCAAGGCCTGTGTTTTTTCATGGGGTCCTGAGGACCACAGAACCCCCCTGGGCATCATTGCTTCAGAACTTCTTGGAGTTCAAGGAGCATCAGCCTCCTTGCAGTACTGACTGACTTCCCCACTGGCTTCCATGAGCTTGTGCAGCACGTCCCCACAAGCCTCACAGTGCCCAAAGGGGACTGCCACGAGTAAATGCCATGTGCAGGCTTGATCACTGAACAGCTACAGGGAGCCAGGTCTGGTGCTTCCTCCTCTCACCATGTCCAGCACTTGGGAAGCTGATCGGGATTTCGGAGTGGAAACTGGGGCTTCCCGGCTGCCTGAGCCCTGTTTAGCTCAGAACCTAAAGCATCCCAAGCAGTGTGGGATGGCTGCTAGCACCACTGCTACACTTCCTTAATGCCTGCAGTGTTATGAGTAACGAATAAAAAAATGTAAAAACCGGCTAGCACACACACAGTGGGTGGCCACCCTGACAGGAAGGGATCGCACACACCAAAAAAAAAGAATGCAGATCCTCTCCTCAGAAGGGCACCCAGCCCTCCTTCCCTCAGTGGTGACTCCCAACACCACGGCAGAACCACACCTGTGGTCCCTGTCAGCATTGATGCCGACTTCTCAAATGTGGCAAGGCTGTAGTTCTTCTGTATAATAGCTTGAGCATTCACAATAAACATTTTTAATACTTTCCCATCAATCACAGATGAGAGGGCTTTGTGTTTTTTCACAATATTATAGGTTTGTCTTCACTTGAAACATCTGAATGCCTCCAGTTAAAAAAAAAAAAAAAAAGAAATCTTTCTGAAGGTGCAAACATAACAGAGAATATCAGAAATTTCCTTGATTGTGCTAGGTCATTAAAGCTACTTAGTGAAATGCTTGGTATAGATCTGAAGGTTTTGAACCCTTCCCCATTAAAATGAACCCTGAACATGAAAATGTGCACCCCTTTCCAGAGCAGAATTAATTTCACTGACTCCATTAACAAGCAGGTCTGCTCTCGTCTTATCTTTCAAGAATTCTCTACCTGATTGCATTTATGTTCTCATTTAGCATCTCAAAATGGGCACTTTCTCTCAAGAAGGGTTAGTGCATGACTCACCCGCTTAGTTAATCTGGCTAATTAGCATACAGTCACCCATTAACAGCATTAGAACAACAACTGTAGCTCTCACTACCTCACCGTCTGGAAAACAGACCTCTTAGTTTGCAAGGACATTGGCTGCTCCCTGTCTTTTGACAAGTTTGGGGTTATTTATCACACCAGCACAGGATTTGCAGATAGCTCTGGAAGGGGTGATATAATTCTTAATATCCTGCAAAAACCCTCAGCCCATAATATTTCCTAGCAACTTATTGGAAATTATTCTAAAATTAAGTCCTTAAGTCTGCAAAAACCCTCTCTGACATCCAAGCTGCTCCCATGCACCTCTTCCAACTTTACTGAAAGAAACCAACGGTGGAAATTAAATAAGTTTTTCTGATGTGCGATAAGCCAAAATAAATGTATCAATATTAAAATCTTTCACACTTGGACCATTCACAGTGGTCTTGGACTTGTTTCCCACAGCTATTCTAGGTGTATCAAGACAGAAGTAAGATTTGTGGGTGCTTAGAGGAGTAATTTTCTGGGAAGCATGCCTTGCAATCCAGGAACATTTTTATTCATGGAGGTGATGCTGCGAACAGCAGGTTAAAAGACTGAACTAAGGAGGCAAAGCCAGCAACTGCCAGAGCTCCTTAAGACAACCACAGACTGCCCAAGGTACTCAAGGAGATTTACACACCCAATTTCAGCCTGCCCCAAATAGTCTGAAAAGCTGTAGGACCCAGATAGGTGTGAATTTCTATTATTTATTTCAAAGGGTTGTTCATGGGAAGCCTAATTTTGGTCCCTTAAATGCCAGGACAGTTAATCTTTCCACTTCTGCTTCCCACACCAGAAACCCCCGTCATCTAACAGACTTCCTCTGTGCCACCAGCACACAGATGAAACCCACTAAAGCCACGCACCTTCGCACCACGCGCCCAAGGAATAAACCTGCGGCCTGCTGTGCTGCCTACAGTGCTCAGATGGTCCTAAAAGCACGAGGGGAAGTATTTAAACCCCCTTGCGCTCAGCATGGAGCTGTTGGATGCTGGTGTTTGGCTGGGTTATTGAAGTGAGGCTGGCTTTGTTGGGTGCCTCAGAGGCAGCTCTGGCGCCTGCAAGGTCTTGAGGTTTTGTAACCTCCGTACCTCACCTCCTCCTCAGCAAGCAGTGAGAAGCAGCAGACATAATAGTTGAAAATACAGGTGTTTAACATAGCATCACAAACTTTGGAAATCTGAAATGCTTAGTGGACCTGCAGGTTTTACCTGGTGGCAATGCCACTGTTCACTGTCAACAGCAAATCCAATCTTTGGGCAGGCTCAGGCTGGACAATGCCAGAAGTCATGCAGAGTGAAGTTTCTATCTGCTTTGAGTAAAAGCTGAGCCACAGATCCCCTGGCCAAAGATGCCTCGCAGGAGGTGATGCTGCTTGTACCTCGCTCCTGCTGCGCAGCCATGCCGTGCCACTTGTGATGACTGTCCCTGCCGCAGCTGGGACTGAAAAGCAAAAGCTCCTAGCACAGATGGAACAACACCAACGTCCCAGGAATCTGAGTCAGATTCTGGTTTCAAAGTGCCCCTGATGGTACCAACAAAGATTTTGTCCAACGCACATTAGCAGTTAAACTAGTTTCAGGACCAGTGGAGGGCAATATTGCTTTGGCTTCCTTGAATAAAGGGATTGAGGCACCAGCTAGGGCACAGAGCTGCTCTTTGCAAGGCAAAGCCCTTACTCTGGGCACAGGATGACACTTTTTGCTCCACATAAACCAGCCCCCAGGGTATACAGCCTCTGGATTACCAGCACCGCCTTGTGGAACGCCTCACTCACTGAACACCAGCTTGCTGTAGAAACGGATGTTTTTGTACAGACACCATTACCCCAGACTCGTACACAGGGAAAGACAGAGGTGGAAGCAGCTCCAGGGTGAAACAGATTCTCTGTACATACCAGTCCTCTTATGACTTCTGTTTTCCTCATTATGAGCTTCATTCAGCATTCAAAAATTTCTCAGTTCTGCATTTACCACAAGTTCATGTCTAAGTAAATATATGAAGGGGGTCAAAAAACAGTACTTAAGGCTGCATTTTGTGGAAATACAGTCTAGTTAATGCAGAACATTAAGTACTTCTGGACTTGAGCAAAGCATTCAGAAGGTGAAGTCAGCAAGCCTGGAAAAGTAGCATGTGACTTAAAATATTTGCCCTTTTTAAAAATAGTTCCTTAGACCCCTTTCATAGTTTTAAATTCCTTATTTTAACTTTAAGAGAGAATGTTCATATTTTGTGTTGCCTCTCTTAGCACTTTTGACTCAATCTTGCAGTTATATGATTTATTCTGCTATAACTTCTCTCTCTGGAAAGAAATGCTTTGCACTTGTACTCAGTGAAGAGCTGTTGCATTCCTCCTTTTTCATCTTTGGTGTCTGTGGCAAGTGATGGCTGCTTGTTGGCAATGATGGAGCAGGTGGCTGCTGGGTGACCACTGCTGCTGGGGTGGTGAGTGGGCTTTCTGGAAAGATGGGACAAAAGCAACAGGGCTGAAGTCTGGTTGGATAGAGATGGCAGGATGTTGTCCAAATGAGGGACAAAGCTGGGGCATCTGAGGGGAAATTAAAGCCTCATGGGGTTTGCAGGATAGATATGGGGTTTGTGGGGGCAAATGTGAGGTTTTTCCTTCTATCGCCTCACTCACTGCCTGCTGCCACATCCCTGCCTGGTCCTGCTTCTGCTGTGTCTGGGAGGACCACAGTCCCCATGGAGGGCCCACTGCAGCTGCCAGCACAGTCCCAGCACAGACCACCAGCAAGCGTTGATGAGTCCTGCTGCCCAGATTTGCAGTGGGGCAAATCTGTTAGGAGGGATGATATCTTTGGTTAGACCTCTTACTTGGTTGTAAGAACACAGAAAATCTTCTCAGCTTTTTTTATCTGCATAGAAATTTGTGCCTGAAAACGTGAGTATTTTTTCCCAGCTATATCGGTTTCTCCAAGAAAAAAAGGTGTAATTTCTTAGTGCAGTGTCTGTTTCCTCTGTGTCTGTCATATCTGTAGATATGTATCAGAGCTACATCATGGTTCGGAATTCAGCATGTGCCATTCAGTGTGAGCTGCAGATCCGTGCCTGCTGAAATGTTGTCCAAGAGCCACAAGTGCACCTCAAACCATTTTTTAATTGCAACCTGTATATATTCAACCTGACCTTTACAGACACCAGAATTTATTTACACAGCATGGAAAGTGGTAGAAGATTGGAACTGAAGCCTGGAGAGCCTTAACGTGCTATTGGGATTCCTTTTGCATGTGAGAAGCACCTGTATTTTTTACATATAACTATTAATGATAGGATAGCAGCAAAGATAAGTGACTCAGTGGAGGCTAGGTATTTTCTCAAAAGCCATAGATTGACAGAAAACATCTGCATTTCACCTTTAACATGCAACTGCAAAGAACAGGTTAGCAATGCAAAAATCATTCCTCTCATTGATGTTATACATCCATCTTTCTGAGAGAGTTTTGACGTCAAAAATATTATCAAAAGCTTCAGTGAAGACCTGAAACCTTTAATCACTGAATAGGTCCTTCAAAAACCTGAAATCACTTTGGGTTTTGAACTTTTTGTCTTGTGATTCCACCAAGGACACAGTGGAACCACAAAGGTTCAGCTGCTTTTTCCTTCCTTGTTGTGGTATTTCTGCCAGAGGGAGTTCCATATTATTGCATTACATGTACAGTGTTTCTGGCTCCAGAAGACAGCAAGGAACCCAGCTGAAAAGCCTCCTCTTTTAATGACAAGAGGTGCTCAATGTTCAGTGATCTTAGATATTTCAAGAAAGAAATATACCGTACTGATGAAGACTTGCACCTCCGCCTATCCGCAACTAAGATCAAAATGGGGGAATCCAAAGAGACTGCAGTTAAACGAGTGCTGGCACATCACATGGCACAAGAATGTATTGGTTTTACTCTACTGATACCATTTAGTGCCTCTTGTAAACCCATGCTTGTCCATCCCCTTTAATTTACATACTTGAAAACAGCCTTGCTGTAGTCAAGCTAAGCAGGCAGGCAGGGTTAGTCTAACTCACCTGTGAAAAGCTGAGAAAGAAAATATTCTTTTTTCTATTGCATTTAGTGTTACCTTACAAAAATATCGAATTAGGCCTTTATTTATTTAGAATTAGTAATTGTCACATGGGCCTTTAGCTCATTTGTGCATACAGTTAACTTCAGTTCACAATCCTGTTGGCTTTGAACACGTGATCACAGGGAAGGACTCCATACATCCTCAGGTTGTCCTCTGACATGTCTGTATTCCTCAGACAAAGGTGACTCTAATGAAAGAATTGCTAAGCTTTTGGCTGCTGAGAAAGTCACAGAGAGAAAAGAATTTATCATTTATCAGGAATGGCATCTCACTCTTCTGCAAAACTGGCAGAATCTTCTCAAAGAAGCAAGCTTTAGATCAAAAAAATCCTTGTCTCTTTAATCTTGTTTGGAGGAGAATAAAGAAAATTTCCAGATCCACCGTACTTCCTTCACCTTCATCTTTCTTTAAGTGCTAAAAAGTGTTCAAAACTGGACACCATTCTCCAGCTGAACACCACATATGCACCGAGCAGAGGAAGAAAACTTCATCTACGCCGCAGACAATGTTTGCCTTTTCACCATATCAACTCATATTCACTGTAACTTCCAGATCTTCTCCATGACTGTTATGCTGTTGCAGCTATTTCCAGGTTTGTAGTGTTTGGAGTGCAGGTTCTGCTTTCTGAATGTAGGGTTTTTCCTTATGAACTCACCCAGTGTTTTGTTCTTATCACCTTCTTCAAGACACCAATAGTCTAGATCCTAATTCTGTCCTGAAAACTGTGTGCAGCTCTCTTAGCTTGGTGTTTTCTGCAAATNTAAAGAAAATTTCCAGATCCACCGTACTTCCTTCACCTTCATCTTTCTTTAAGTGCTAAAAAGTGTTCAAAACTGGACACCATTCTCCAGCTGAACACCACATATGCACCGAGCAGAGGAAGAAAACTTCATCTACGCCGCAGACAATGTTTGCCTTTTCACCATATCATCAACTCATATTCACTGTAACTTTCAGATCTTCTCCATGACTTTTATGCTGTTGCAGCTATTTCCAGGTTTGTGGGGTTTGGAGTACAGGTTCTCCTTTCTGAATGTAGGGTTTTTCCTTATGAACTCACCCAGTGTTTTGTTCTTATCACCTTCTTCAAGACACCAGTAGTCTAGATCCTAATTCTGTCCTGAAAACTGTGTGCAGCTCTCTTAGCTTGGTGTTTTCTGCAAATTTAATCAATATGCTTTTTACTTCATCAGCAGTGTTTCACTGAAATGTACTCTGAATGAATATTCAACACTCAGTAATACCAGGTCCATGAGAGATCTCTGGGAGATTCTCTCTTGAAACATGCTTCAGTGTGACAGTGATCTACTAATTATTCCCTTTAGTTTTGAAGTGGTTTAGGACTGATGTATCTAGAGTGTATTTTCCTTGCTTGCTTGTGGGAATTCCGTGTGTAACCATGACAAAAATCTCCCCGAAGTTGTGATTTACGGACTCTGATTCCTTCTTCCCTAATCCACAAGGCCTGTTATCCTGTCATAGAAAGAAATTAGGCTGGTTTAATACAATTTGTACTTGACAAATCCCATTTGTCCTTGCAGCTTGTTTGATTATTTTTCCCTTTAGTCTCTGGGTCTTCCTTTCCCTGCTTTCTAAAGATAAGCTTTATGTTTATCATTTTCCAGGCTTATCCTGTGTAACTTATCTGGCACACATTTCATTACTTGTTTTCATCTCCAGCTTCCTCTGAAGGTGAGATTTGGTCAACTTCATCGGTCATCAAGCAGCATTCTTTTAAGCTGACACACTCCTGTGCACTTTGTAATGTGCATGACCAATGGCTCCAGAAGAGCTTTGGAGCACTCCCTCATTGCTAACTATCCTTATTTCACGGAAGATATCAGCGCTCATGCTTGTGGATAAACTAAAGCCACGTTGCCTTACTCTCCACAGCACCACTGTCAATTTGGCTGCTCTGCTTTGCTTAGCCACAGTCTGCAGTAGCCCAAGGTAATTTTGTTCCTCTGCCTAAACAATGACAAACTCCAAATTTGAAACAAAGTGATCTTTGAAGCAGGTCACTTCTTGGATTCTGATTTAAGTCGTGCCACCAGTATATCACAAACAACTGTAGTTTGTAACGGGCAGAAGAATCGAGTTTCACAATCTGCTTCAATCTTCTAACATTCACCAGACCCTGTGTCTCCCATCTGGGCTCCTCTCACCCTTTTGGGCCTTCCATATCACCAGGCCCTACCTATGCCTTGTGAAGCACAGTGCTGGAGTGATATATAAGGTGGAAAACCCAGGAGGGTGTGGAAGACGATGGATGAGGCAGCTGTGATAACAGGGTTGAAGAAGAGTTGTATGGAACATCTGTGGTGGTGCATTCCACCCACAGCCCACTTGCACCTGCCATCCACCCCCTCCAAGCACCCTCAACTTCTGCTGCAGCATGAAACAGAATTTAGGAAGTTACAGACAATTTGAAAAAAATGACAGACTCTCTNTAAAGCCACGTTGCCTTAGTCTCCACAGCACCACTGTCAGTTTGGCTGCTCTGCTTTGCTTAGCCACAGTCTGCAGTAGCCCAAGGTAATTTTGTTCCTCTGCCTAAACAATGACAAACTCCAAATTTGAAACAAAGTGATCTTTGAAGCAGGTCACTTCTTGGATTCTGATTTAAGTCGTGCCACCAGTATATCACAAACAACTGTAGTTTGTAACGGGCAGAAGAATCGAGTTTCACAATCTGCTTCAATCTTCTAACATTCACCAGACCCTGTGTCTCCCATCTGGGCTCCTCTCACCCTTTTGGGCCTTCCATATCACCAGGCCCTACCTATGCCTTGTGAAGCACAGTGCTGGAGTGATATATAAGGTGGAAAACCCAGGAGGGTGTGGAAGACAATGGATGAGGCAGCTGTGATAACAGGGTTGAAGAAGAGTTGTATGGAACATCTGTGGTGGTGCATTCCACCCACAGCCCACTTGCACCTGCCATCCACCCCCTCCAAGCACCCTCAACTTCTGCTGCAGCATGAAACAGAATTTAGGAAGTTACAGACAATTTGAAAAAAATGACAGACTCTCTCCAGAACCCACTCCTCATGTAATTCATTGGTTTGGCCAGTTTGAAAACAAGACAGGAGATGGTGACTTACTATGGATTACTGGTGCTTAAATGCCAACACAGCCCCACAAACAGCTGCAGTATCCAGTGCTGCAAACCCAGCAGCCACACTACAAGTAGCCACACATCCACGGATGGCAGCACTAGAAAGAAAAGATATGATCTTTATGGTCCCCTTACAGGAAGACAATAAGGAGAAATTTTCTTTTACTTGGGAAGGTGTACAATGTACTTTAGCAGACTCCCATGGGGTATAAACATTCACCCATGATTGCTCACGCTGTGCTTGCTGAACTTGCTGAACTTTTACAGACAGATTCACTTCCTCAAGATGTGAAATTATGTTAATATACATGATATTCTAATTGCAGGAGATTCATCTGAAAAGATGGGGAAGCATCAGTAACAGTGCAAGCACTGCATAACGAAGTTGAGATCCCACCTGAAAAATATGTCAAGGGCCAAGTGAAGAAGCAAAGATTTGGGGTACTTGGTGGATAGCAGGCAGTGCGGTAATTTTTCCAGACACCTTAGGAAAAACAGAACAGCTGCAGTCATCCCAATCTAGGAAAGAGTTACAAAAGCTAATGAGAACTCAAGGATATTGGAGAAAACAAGAGTCTGGATTCTCTACCACTGCTAGCACATTATATTCCCTTTCATGAATGGGACAACTGCAGAGGTGGAATTCAGAACATGAAGAGGCAGTCAAAACCTTAATACAGGAATTAAAACCATCAATCACTGGGACCAGTACACCCCCATGACCCTGTCATAACAGAATAGGGTTTTGCTGAACAGGGTACTTCCAGTAACCTATTTCAAATTGTTTCACTGATGCTTCAGCAAAAAGGACAAATGGTCAGTGGCAATGTAAGGCTGCTGCACTAAACATTAGCACTGGCAAACAAATAATAGAAGAAGGTGAAGGTAGTACACAAGTAGCAAAATTAAGGGCAGTTATTTTGACAGCACAAAATGAAGGAAAAATGATTTGTGTGGGGTCCTATGCTGTGTGGCTAGGCATCCCACAATGGTTCCGTCAATGGAAATAATTGAACTGGGAAGTAGGCAGATCATCAGTTTGGAGAACTCAAGACTGGCAATTACTTCTTGACATAGACAGGAAAACATCATTCAAAATGGGATGGGGGAAAGCTCATGCCAAGGGTAATAAACCAGCCACAAACTGGAATCAAAAGGTGGATGAATTGACTAAAATTAGAGAGATAAAAATAGGGAACTCTTTAAATCCTGAGTGGTATCAATTGGGAGAATAGCCACATCAGAAATTAGGTCACACTGGCAAATCAGCATGTTATTTTGCTGAATAGAGCAAAGGCTGAAAAACTTGTGTAGCTACTCTTAGAGAATGTCCTCAGTGCACTTAAAATTACAGTCAGATCACCCTGCTAAAGCATGACCCTACACATCAGTCAAAGGAAAATTTTATGGTCTACATGGCAAATTGATTGTATCAGGCCATTCAAGCCCTCTGTAGGTTACCAGCCTATTCTCACAGAGTGGAGCAGTAGTCTTCCAGCTTACCTATGGTGACTAAGTGCTGAAAGGCTGATGGATGGAAGTACAGGGGTTATGATCTTAGTTCTTGAGTCTTCTGACTCCCCATATCATTCAAAGTGATACTGGCTAGCACTTCTCATGTAAAGAGGTGGAAGGATGGGCCAAGCAAGAAGAAAGTCAATGGGTATTACACACTCCAGATTACCCCAAATCAAATGGGATGGTAGAAAGACCTAAGGGATTATTGAAACAGAACCTTAAGACACACAGTGTTCAGTGGGATACTTGACTTTCCAAAGCACTTCATCAATTGAATGACTGGCAATCTGTGAGTCAAGCATTCTTTGCAAAAGCTGAACTTGATGTTTTGCCTTCCAGTGAAAGAAAATATCAGATAGCATTACAGCCAGAACAACCTGTTATGGTAAATTTACCACAAATGGGAACTGTGCCTGTGACTCTGACTAAACCCTATGGCTTACTTGCTTGGGAAGCTACTGATAGGAGTGTTGAAAAATACAAAATCAATGCACAGTGGATTTATCCTGCATCAGGAAAGGGATAACCCATTCCACTTTCCCCATCAAAACCTTTTATTTCTTTTCTTTTACAGCAGAAAGGTATCTGTATTGATAGCAATGAAAACAGCCGTATATCCCCAACAGAGTCATGTTTTTCTTTTTGATTGAGACAACATAATCCCTCCAGATCAAACACAAAAACCTTGGGATCATGCACTACATTATACTGGAAGACTGGGGATCCTGCCAAAAGATAAGGCAAGCTTAAACCTTGCTACTTTGTTTATACAGTGAAATGAGGTATATCTTGAAGATAAGTGAAAATGAGAGACACTATATGGAAAAAGAATTAGCATAATAATAATTGTAATACTAGAGGAGGAGATAAAAAATAAAAATAGGGTGCTGGGTAATCAATGGATCTACCCCAGATAGTCCCATCAAGATTAATATACACTATACTGATTTTTTCAAACCAGGAAATAATGAGAAATCTTGCTATAAATTCTCAGAACCAGACCGTTGGTTCAATTTTACTTTTATACAACCCATACTCACATTTTGCCTCTGGGTAAACATGACATAGAACTATTATTTGATTTCATTATTGTTAAGTGCAGAATGTGGAATTTGTGTACAACAGGGTGTCTATGGGTTGATGCATATGTAATTCTAAATGTAGCTATGCCTGATCTAAATAGATCAGCAGCAGCACTACACAATAACATCTCCTTTGGTAGGCAGGAAAGGATTAGTACAGATGAAAAGGAAAACCAACAAATTCCATCTTTAAATGGACCTAAAAGAGACATCATTTTGATATGATGTGGAATACAACACTTTGGGATACACCATAAAGCCAGTCATTGTGATGGGATTAAATCAGCATGAAACCATACTCTATCTGATAGAACATAGACTAGGGGCCAACAAAATGCACACAAACCTGTTGATTTTGGTGCATGTGTTCTTCAGAAACAACAGGGATTTGTTTGTAAAAGTAATACCCATATGGCCCAAGACATTTGTTTGACACTTAACAAAATGTTTGTCATTTTGAAATACATCCTGACAAAACCCTGAAAGGGTACTTGTATATGTTGGAAATGGATTTGGAGTATTTTGAGAACTCTTTGTGATTCTATATTTACAGATAACACCACTGTAGAGAAAAGCAATCGGTCAAATATCCGCATCTGTAATTTTGCCAAATTGGGATGCAATTTTAACAGTTCAGCTCCTGTCACAGCCCACCAATTGTTGCAAACTAACTGCATCTCATATCAAGATTTACCATCTACCCCCACTGGCATGAATTTTACCTTGGTGAAGAAAATACTACAAAATGATGACCTGAAGTCAAGAACCAGAACATACGTGTCTAAAACCATGGACATAAAACTCCTAAGCGCTGTTCATTATGACACAGACAAGAAATGTCCTAGAAAGAGTGAAGAAGGATGGAGAACATCACTAGTGGGATACCTTATTTGGGTGGTTCTCATCACCAACAGGAACTCTAAACTGAATCCCATAGTAATTTCATTTATTTATGTTATATTATGCTTGTTATTGAACAGAGTGTGGAAAATAGCTAGATGGGTGGCACAGTTGCAAAGTCCTCCTTACATATGTAATACTACTCAATCATGTTTAATAAAACCTAAATAATTATGTAACAACCAAAAATTTCCTTCAAATTACAACTGGAATATGCCATTAATCTGTTTATAGGCCCTGAGGCAAGAGGTGACCCCATCACCACTCTGTGGAGCAAGACAAACTGACTTTAAGTCATGGGGTGGGTTGCGGTGGTGCATTTCCCACACCCTCACGGCCCCCTTGGACCTGCTCTGTGACTTCAGCAATTCCCATTAAGCCTTGACCATACCAGCTGGGCGGTGAAGCGTCCTTTGACTGTACGAGTTGGACAGCAAAGCATTCCTTGACCGTACCAGGAACTCTTGAATTGCAAAGCTGGGAGCGGCACTGTTCATACCCAGGACATCCATTTCCTGACCAAGGCGGAGAACAAGGGATAATCAATTCTCCCCTGACAGCCTTGGAACACTACTTAGCTGAATTGTAGCCCAAGTGGAATTGGTACCATTGTTATCAGACTTTTGAAAAACTTCACTAGTTACCGACATGAGTTATGGCCAGGATTATGGCCATAATGATTAAAGTCAGTCATTCTGTGACCCTATAAACAGGGGACCTAAGTGAGGCCCTTTGAACTCTGATGGACTGCAGTGGACTGTGCCAGTCCCTCTGTCTGAGTGGGATGCCTCTCAGAGCCCACAAACTCTCAAGTTTATGATACTTGAAGGACCATCACCAAAAGCTGATGGGGCATGGGCTGATACCCTCCACTCTTCCAATGCTCAGCCGTCACCCTCTGAGAAATGCATTCATACATTCAACAGGAGCATTTCACTGAACTCAAGGGGAATTTTTAACACGTACCTTTCTGCCTATATATATATATATATACACCTCTGAATCTGTGTGTATGCATTTGTGAATTGATCCAAATGCCCTCTAATATGTATAGTATGAATGTTGCCATCCTCAATCTATAATTAAGTAGTTGTTGTGCATGTAGTAAATCCTACTGGATCACTTTATAAATACTAGTCAATGATTAAGTGCTGCTAAACCCTTTAGACATAAATCGTTGATCAAATATGGGACTTAGATTGGACTCAGCTACATCTAGGATCTCTCAGGAGTTTAGAGAGCAAGGGGGTCCTCTATGAACTTTGTGATTTAACACAAGTCTCCCTTATCCTTTTGCACCCTTACCCTTTTGCATCCTCACTCTCAGTGTATATCATTCTAAATTGATTCTAAACTGATTTTCCTTTGTATGCTTTGTTTCTGTGGTAAGTAATAGAGTGAATCTTGCCATTGAACTCTGTTAAGCCATGCTTTGGAAAATTTATATTAAAACCTGCTTTTGTTAATACCTTTGGTGGTGATTTTTTTTTAGGGACCTAAACTACTCATTTTCAAGAGTAGCACATGGGGAAAATGCTGTGTATGTGGCACACTGGGCAGCACAACATCAACTCCCTCAGCCATGCTCCTTTAAAAAGTCCCAGCAGTGACTTCAAAATTTCTGGTGTACAAGTAACCAGAGAAGGTTAGCAATAATAAAATTGAGCAGAATTTTTTCTGTTTCCCAAGAAAGCACTAACTTCATACAGTTGGATTGTTCTGTGGTAATACTGAAAGTTTCCAGGCAAACTGTGAACATGAAATATTACAGAAATGCAACAGTGATAATTTGCTTTCTGTTGGAATGGGAAGAGAGTTTGTCATGCACGTATACAACCTGTGTGTCCCACTGCAGGAGTCTATTTTGCTAAACAAGGCACACAGGCCTTTCTCAACAATTTTTTTACTCTCCCTCCAAATAACTTTCAACTGCTTGATCAATATTTCAAATGATGTGCACAATCACTCCTTCACCTCTGTGTGTGTGTGGGGACCTGGATGGAAGTTTGGTTCGCTTTAACTGTAAATCAAGGAAAATGTTCTTGACTTAAAACACAGCTTTTACTTAAGGGAGGCATACATTTAAGAAGGTTAGGCTGAGTTAGAAGTGAGCATTGATTATTTCATATCTTTGTGGCAAAACTGCACCTTCTGATTTTTCTCTCTTCAACGAGCATTAAGCATTCATGTTTCATATAGCCTCCCTCCCTTCCACACCTCCCTCAAGGCATTTTTAATTTTTTTTAAACAGGAAGGGGAAGATACCATGCTTGTTGCTTAGGAAGCTGTAGAGATCAAAAGGCAATTTATTTATTCTTCTTGTTTTACAGTTATTGTTCTAATAACTCGTCAGAGGGTGTGAGCTACTTAATTACATTTCATTTTCACCAAGTGTTTTATTTCAAAGAACAGCACAAGAATGCTAATCTCCAAAGTAAGGCTTATGCACCAATGATGTCAGCAAAAAATAAAACATGAGATAAGCCATCAAATTTTCTCAGGTATCTTCTACCCTAAAGGTGTGTTTCAGGTACTCTTGCCCCAGATTCCCAAGGAGCAGTGCCAATCACAAACTGATATTGGGTATCAGTGGTCAGCCTGCGAGCACTGCTGTCCAGACTTGTGCAAACTCCACTAGCTCATACTAAACATCTTAACCTGTATCCAAATTTTCTCAGAAAAACAATCAAAATATAAATGCTTTACATGGCTTCATGTGGGCAAAAACATTTTCTTTCACCAGGGCAAGATGGAAGCTGTCTACCATCCCAGGCTCCAGCAACAAGCAACCGGCATCTGCATAAGTGGCAGCAAGCAGAAGAGACGTTGTGACCACAGTGACCCTCTCAGCCTTTACAGGAGCACCACAGGGCTCATCAGTCTGTGACCAGATCTGGGCCCCAAGGCCTTGGATCCTGACAGAAATTCCAAGCATAAGGAAACCCACTACACTTGTGTTGCTCACTTGAGACAATACGTCACTATGCAAGATACAGAAAGCTACATTAAATTTTTCAAACTCTCAACATATTTAAGATATTGTTAAGAACTTGTAACCTTAAATTACATCATAAATTAAAAAAAAAAATTCTAATGCAATAGCTTAATATTTTGAAGTTGTCATTAAACAGTACAAATGTTAAATACAGTGATTTACTGAATAGTTTTATCTGCTTCCAAAAGTAGCCTTAAATAAAAGCTGGATAAGAACAGAAAAACCACTAATGTTTCCCTGAAAAATACTTATGATTCAAAGTTGTTTCGGTCAAAATGTTATCATATAAGAAATAAACAGACTGCATTTGTTAATACTAAGAAAATATTGTATCAGAAACACTAGCTGTCCAAATGCTGCAGGCAGCAATACCAGGAAAAATTCCAGCAGTCAGACCACAAGGGAAACTAGGGAGAAAGGAAGACAATAGTGAGATAACAAGAAAGAGATAAGGAATGAAATATGCCCCACAAAAATCCTGTGTTTGAAGGGCTGAGGTTCTCATGTTTGGAATCACTGCTTCAAACCTGCGAGGAACAAGTGAGGCGTATAAGAGGGGGCTGCAGTAGTTAGTTTCTGTCTGTCTAGCAGATTATAAATTCATTTTTACAGAACTGTCAGGTTCCTCAGCTTCTTCTTTTGTGACCAAATATACTTCCATTCAGCTGAATCATGCAGTACAATCCCAATATGTCTTCTTTCCAAGGCTGCTTTCTGCAGCCAGCGCTTTTACAGGACTTAGATGAGGTTTTGGTGATTCATAGTAGTTAAACTACTCAAGAGCACTTTTTCAATTGGAAAATTCACTTGAAGTAAATGCATCATCAGCATGATTGTTCATGCATGAAAGAACTACAAGCAAAACAATGAGCACCATTTTTTAAAACCTACACTTAAGCCAAGAAAAACAGTTATCATGAAAGATATTAAAAGACCTTATTTTTCAGTTTCCATCAATCTCTCATGGAAAACATGGGTTATCCTTGTCTCTGCATCTCCTATTCTGAGAATCCCAAATTGCAAATGAAAAAAAAATATAATGTGCACATTGGTTTAGAGTCGTTAACATGATACATAGCAGCATAAATTAGATTATCTACAACAGATTAGGGTACTACTGATTTAGCCTTATTCCTCTAGCAGTCTTTTCCAGGGAAAAAAGCCTATAGGATCTAGGTATCAAATAATCTTATTATTCCCTACTTTGCTTTCAGAAGGCTAAATATAAATAAAGGGAAATTTAATTCTTTTTAGAATTGGTAGAAGATACTCTGGTATCTGCCAAGCACTGTGGATTTGAAGAATATGTCAGATACTTAAATGAAAACGGATGCCCGAACTTCTGACATTTATGCCAAGGAAAACATACTTTTTGTGGGTTATGTATGTGCATGTGCCTATGTGGCATTTTCACAGATGATTTGATAGTGGTACCTCCAAAATATTTCTACACCTAATAACATCAGGGCAATCTTTCACTCTTACTCCATTCTGGAAGTGCTTATTTATTTATTCACTTAAATAGATTTATACGATACATAAAAAGGCCTATCTGCAACTCTGCATGCTTTTGATATACAGGAAGATATAGTCAAACTGGTGAAAACAAGCATAAACCCCGCAACTTCCATGAAATCAGAAGACAGTCATCGAAAAATAAATTAAAAACCATTGCCTGCTCCAGACAGTCTTTCAGATAACCTGCACTAACCAAAACCACGAGGCCAACTGGAGAAGGTGACCTCAAATCTTAAGAGCATTTAAAAAAGGGGCCCTCCAAGCCTCCAGCTCTGCGTGCACCCAACCCAGTCCCAGCTTTGTGCTCCATGACTAGTGGGGAGTGGAGACAGGGCCATCAGATCTGAAGGTCAAAGGAATTAGGCAATTTCCCAGGGGAGTGGCACAGTCCAGATGTGAGAGCTCCTCAACAGAATGAAAAAGGAGAGGATATATGTTCATGTTGGTCTTTGCGTATGGTTTGGGGGTAACTGGGTGCTTTTGGACATGGACGGAGACTCCTGCCCTGGAAAGCTGACTTGTCTGGGGAGCTGCCAACTGCCTTAGAGTTTGCTAACGAAGATTCAGAGGATTAAACACCACCATCAGCAACAACCAGCACATCTTCTCCAAAAACACTGCTCCACCAAAGGCAGCAGGGCTGTGGCCTCAACTCTGTCTGTGATGGGTTGACAGCTACCTCGTAGCTGGAGTGGCAAGTGTGGACATAGAAGAAGAGCATGTGGCATGGGAGTTAGCAGGACCAGCTGTGGCACAACACATGGAGAAAAGAACGAGCCAGTGAGTGACAGCCAGGGGAAATGAGCTAATGCCTACTGGATAGATGGAGCATATTCACTGGTTTGCTACTCCAGCAACTTCACTTGGTGAACATGAACTGAAATATGGATGTTTCTACTGAAGGTGATACAGATGTAGCCTGTGTATTCTCAGGCTCATCTATAAGCAGCCTGCTTGCATGGTTTCCTATTTGTTTCTATTACTGCATAAAAAAGTAATTGGAAGAGTATGTCAAAGCTTACCTTCAAAGCTGACTGTCACGGCTGCTTGGCCTTTAGTTTGTGACCTCTCTAAGCCACATACTCTATTTAGATCTTCTAAAACTGCTGTAGGAAATCATTCCCATAAATTGTACCTAAAGGCCCCTGCGAGGATGAATTCAGTCCTTCACCTCTACATCGGCTCTAATTTTCTACTCTCCATCCGCCTGATTTGGAGATCAATCATCTCCCTCAGTTCACACTGCTCCTGACATTACAGGTGCTAAGAAAAATCAGAATAAGCACATGTACTTAGTGTCTTCCTCCTAGTCCTTATATCTTGATGATGTCTTCTCACCCCTCTTCCTATTACAGGGTTCTTTTTGTGATGTTAGGATGCTTCCCCAGTTTTCTTTCCAAAAAACAGAGATTCCTGTGGCAATTCCTGTGGATGCTGTTTGCCAAGATATCTTCTGTATTGGTTTTGTATGACCAGGTTTTTGTAGGCAGGGGGGCCACATGGGCGGCTTCTGTAAGAAGCTGCTAAAAGTTGCCCCTTTGTCTAACAGAGTCAACGCCAGCCAGCTCCAAAATGGACTTTCAGCTGTCAAAGGCTGAGCCCATCAGTGGTGGTGGTTATGCACCTGGGACAACAGAGTTAATCACAGAACCATAGAATGGTTTGGGTTGGAAGGGACCTTAAGGATTATCTCGTTCCAAGCCCTGCCCTGGCAGGGATGCCATTCATTACACCAGGTTGCTGCTGGCAACTGTCCAGCCTGGCCTTGGACACTTTCAGACATGGGCCATCCACAACTTCTCTGGACAACCTGTTCCAGTGCTTCACTATTCTCCATTGCTTCCTAACATCTAAACTAAATCAGCCCTCTATCAGTTTAAAACCATTTCCCTTCATCTTGTCGCTATCTGCCCATATAAAAAGTCCCTGTCTCTCCTTTTTATAAAGCCCCTTGAGGTCTCCCTGAAGGTCTCCCTGAAGCCTTCTCTTCTCCAGGCCAAACAACAGCAGCTCTCTCGGCCTGTCTTCATAGGAGAGGTGCTCCATCACTCTGATAATCTTTGTGGCCCCTCTCTGGACCTGTTCTAACAGGTCCATGTGTTTCTTGTGTTGAGGACCCCAGACCTGTATGCAGTACTGCAAGTGGGCTATCCGAAGAGTGGAGTAGAGGGGAAGAACCATCTCCCTCCACCTGCTGTCCACTCTGCTTTTGATGCAGCCTGGTTGGCCTTCTGGGTGCGAGCGCACAGCATTGGCTCAAGTTCGGCTTTTCATCTGTGAGAACCACCAAGACCTTCTCCAAAGGGCTGTCTCAAAGACTTCTTCTCACAGTCTGTACTCAGATTTGGGACTGCCTCCACCCAGGTGCAGCACCTTGCATCTTGCTGAACTTCATGAGGTTCTTGTGGGCCCACTTCTCAAGTTTGGCCAGGTCATGAAGGGGTGGGGGGAAAACCTTGAGCAACCACAGCCAGAGAGAGGAGTGAAAATATGTGAGAAGAACAACTCTGCAGACACCAAGATCAGTGCAGAAGAAGGTGGAGGAGGTGCTCCAGGCACCAGAGCAGAGATTCCCCTGCAGCCCATGGTGCAGACCATGGTGAGGCAGCTGTGCCCCTGCAGCCCGTGGAGATCCATGGTGGAGCAGAAATCCACCTGCAGCCTGTGGAGGTACCCGCGTTGGAGCAGGTGGATGCCTGAAGGAGGCTGTGACCCTGTGGGAAGCCTGCATTGACCCTTCTTCTTTCTCTATAACATATCAGAATCCTTCTTACTTCTCTTCGTAACTAAAGTATTTCTCTTAGCCTCAATTACCTCACCCTCTGATTACAGAAGTCCTCACATCGTTCATTTATTCTCCTTATTGCTCTTCAATCTGCTGAAATTACCTGTTACTGTGACCACAGAACTGCCTCTTTCAAACATATTGAGAAACATGGCTTTGAATCCATAGATATCAAGGAACACACGAACTGAGGATAATAAGCCAAGGCAGAATGTAGTGGTGACTTCTGCCGTTGAAGAAAGTAAAATTAAAACCTATTGCAAATCCAAAGTGGATCATGAGCAGCTACAAACAGTGGGTAATCATTGCAATCACTTTTCAGCAGTTTTTATCAGTAACCACACATTTGAGTCATTCGGACTCAGAGAGATGTCCTGTTCTCTGACGAATTCTTAAAAATTATATTCTGATTTGACAGAGAGTCCTGTTTCTTAAATAACTAAAATACTTTACACTTGTCCCAGAAATTTCATTTAAGGATTAGTGAACCCTGTTTTGCCTATCATGAGTAATTTACCTCAATTTTGTCCACTCAGAAGTGGTTTAATCTTAACAGAAATGAAAGCAAGAAGTTCCACTTTGGTCACTTAAGAGAGTATATTCAGTGAGTAATTTTGACATGAGCTGTGACTTTAGTACTGAGGATTTTAAATCCAAATTAAGCCTTCCTCTTCCTTCTCATTACCATTTTTAGCTTATATCTCCAGCTCAGGAAAACTTTCATGAATATGCTGCTAATATTTGTAATTGCATTAGTATTCTAATATTCCATCAAAATAATTTCAAATGGAAATATATTGAACCACTTTGCAATATTTTGTAAGCTTTATTCCATTAAGGTGGAAGCTTCATTTATGAGGGAGGCTGTGGCATCTGTAATGGTACCATTATGTTTCAAAAGAATGTTTCTTCATCCTCAGGTCATATTTATGTTCTTTTCCTTAACTTTTTTTTTTTTTTTTAATGATCGTTGCTTGCAAGTATGGGCAAAGCAGGCTTAGTGGCAAGATTATGCTGCATGGTTTGCATGAAACATTTTGCTGAAGAATCTCTCTGGTTCCTTCCTGCATTCAGAGCACTTTACAGTACTTTCTGTAAATGCAATGAGGAGCTTCACCACTTTTGTGGGGTTTTGGCCCTATGAAAAATCAGCTGCTCTATCAGCTTATCAGGAGAGACTGGGATCATATGCCACCCTAGTGGAAACTAGGAGGTGAGAGCAGTCTGAGAATTTAAAAATATGGTATTATCTGTTTGCCCAAAGTACTTCTGTACTCGGAGTAAATAAGGCAGTTATTTCTAAACTGAATGTTTCAGGTAAAAAGCAAAAATGTAAGAATCATATCTATGAGATCAACTGCAACAATTTACAAATATTGAAGAAAAAGGAATGTGATGTTTTAATCATCTAGCATTTTATAAAATTAAATAATAATAAATCTAGTCATTTTTCTATATATGAAAATTCAAAGATGTCCCACTAAAATGCTTTTTAAAATTCTTTGTTACTAGTACTATTCATCACGTTTTTAGATAGAGTCAAGAAATGGAAGTAAACAATCAAAAAAGGTGAATGAGAAAAAACCATATGCTTTTCCAAGGATATCTCTATAAACAAAACGGAAACTTCATTTTGTGCTTTGCACCGATTATTTTGTAGCCGCCGTCATTATTTTCAAGTCATTAGCTTCATTAAACTAACTTTGCTTATGATTAGCTCTGTAAGTAAAGTAATATCATATAGTTCAAAAAGATCTGAAACTTTTTTCTAAAGCATGAAACATGCATTTAAAAAAAAAGAAATTCATTGAATGGTAGTTTTTCAAGGAGCTAACTCTTAAATGGTTTTAGTCGGTGGTAAGAGATGGAAAGACTGTCCCCTTGTGGATAGGAATATGAGGAAAACTGATACTGTAACTCACTGAGAGCAGCAGTAACTCCAGGTATTTGGAGTCTCATTAGGAATTTGGCTAGAATCCTGCCTTGCACATGGCTCATAAATCAACACTCGAATGTACAAAATGCTACATTCTATAAAAAGGAGAGCCTTTTTATTTAAATTGGTTGACCTGACAGACAGCAGAGGGTAAAGACTGAGCTAACGTAGCATCCTTGTTAACACCACCAGCCCAGGCTGACACGTAAATCTAACTGCTGCAGGCAGCTGCAGCGCTGCCTGCATTTGAAGAAACCTATTTTGAGAAGGACAGCCTCAGAGCAGACAATGGGAGAAGGCTCCACAGTAAAGACAAAGCCTTATGGTGTGTCTATAAAGCAGTGTGCCACCCACATGCATGCAGCTGTCCAACCTGTGCTACAGCAGCCATCCACAGGACACAGCACCACTGTCCTCACTCCAGCAGCCGCACTGACAGAGGGACTGGAGCAGGATTGACGCACATCTGGCTGGAGACACTTGTCTGTGCCTGCAGATGTTACATTATCTCTGTTAGACATTCCCCATACACGTCATCGCCTCTGACCCACCAGAATTACCAGAAGATGCCAGCACCCCCATCTTCCCTCAGATCTGGGAAAACCAATGGTAACTTCAAATTTCTGCATGGGGAAGCAGAACTTCATGGCACTGCTGAGATAGCAGGGGATCCTTCTCATAGGAAGTGTTCTGGTTTATGAAATCCAGTACTTCCCTACTGCAGGCAGTTACAGGCCCGCTAAAAAGTTCTTCTTGTTTTGCCTTCATTCAGAATTTTCTCCCAATTACCTCAATTGCAAGAATTTTCTGAAATACCATTAGAATACATCACAAATTTTGGCCTAGCCATATTCATGGTCAGCGTATATCTATTCACTCTATTATTCCTTATTTTACACAGCTTTGTTTGCCTCCTTATAGTTGAATCCCTGGCAAAGAGTAACCATATTCCCCTCTAGCCTTTATTTTGTCAAACTAAGCAAGCAACATGCCTGCTGCTTTATTGTACAGGCCAGGCTCACAAAACACCTTCATAATGTGATGTGTCACCTGAAAGGGTTCTGTGGGTTCAACTTTTTCCACCAACAGTCGCTCAAGAATGTATTCAGACTCATCAATACACAACCTTACTCTGTCCCTAATGGAAACACTTAAACTGATGTCTTCTTTTCCAGTGTTGGGTTTTTTACAAAGTCACATCTCAGAGGTCACTCCTCAAAAGCTCACCTAACCCAATAGGTGATTTCATCTGTTGTTTCCTATTCATTATTTCCCAGCTTGTAGCAGGAATTCTCATTCTTCCAGCAATGGAGGAAATTGCATTGACTGAGAAAGAGGTTGCTGACATCCTTTGGAGATTTTCTGCAACAAAGTCCTAGAGGTTTGTGGCTACCAAGTCTGATATTGGCAAGCTGAGCTGCAGGTTGGTGTGAGGGGTGAAAGGGATGTAAGCCAGAAACAATACCTGGCCTTTGATAAGAGGACATTTATGGAGTCACCATTCCTAGAGGTGTTTAAGAGGATCTGGATCTGGCGCTGGTGATACGGTTTAGTGATTTAGGGGTTACAGTGGCAGTGCTGGGTTGACAGTAGGACAGGATGATCCCAAACCTCTTCGAGTCTTGATGATCCTGATTCTGTAATCCTGATTCATGCTAGGTGGAGCTCACTGAGTCATAAATTGTCCTCCACAAAAAAGCAAGTGTGTCACATCTACATCTGATACGAAATCTTATCAGGTTGCTTGAAGGGTTGAAGGTGACAATGTCAAATCCCATGGGAAGTCATTGCAGGCCTACATAGACACAAATATTTGCAAATGTACACTAGCACTCTTCATTCAAATATATCCTGTTCCTAAATTTATGACACTGGATGAGTTCCATGTGCACACTGGCAAATGGCCATGGGCCATAAAACTTGGACAATAAGGGATTCTGGTAAAAACATCCAGATATACATGCAGCAAGCCTACACTGTAGATGCAGGGTTTTTTGGTTTGGGGTTTTTTGGGGGTGTGTGTTACAGGTCACTTTGACTGTCAGACGACAACAAATTAAAAGTGAAAAAGGGGAAATTCTTAAAACCTGTTTCCTCTGCCTCTGACTTGACGCTAGGAAGCAATGTGAAACCAGATTGTTTATTTCTGTACTTCACGGGGGAAGCGTCATACGGGTTGTGAAAGTTCCCCGCTTCCTCCCCGGTGATGAAACTCCTTGGAAAAAAAAAGGTATATCTTTGCATAATTTCATAACCCAGGCTCCGGGCAGTGGCTGGCGCGGCGCTGAGGAAGCTCCGGGCCCGCTCCCGCCCCGCCCCAGCGCGGCCCGGCCCGGCCCGGCC
>VYZQ01035839.1:77044-88245 GCA_013400655.1 Mystacornis crossleyi | reverse complement strand
GGGGCTGGGGCCGGGCCCGGGGCCAGGGCCGAGGCCGGGCGGCGCGGCGGAGCCGCGGCCGCTGCTGGTGAAAATCGTGATGGCCGGAGAGTCCTGCGTGGGGAAGACCTCCATCGTGCGCAGGTACACGGAGCCCGCCGGCTCTCCCGCCACCTCCTACATGGCTACCATCGGTGAGTGCCCGCCGGCTCCGTGCGCCTCCGCCCGCCTCGCTGCCGCTCCTCGCCCTCCCCTCGCCGGTGCCCGCGGCTCACACACGGCCAGATGGGCGCTGTCAGCGCGGCACTGCCGGGCTGGGAGATGTCAAACCTCCCTGCGCTGAGCTGAGCGTGTGTGCAGCCGCGTCCAGCACCTGAAACCTTTGTCAGGGTGTCAGGACACATGTCACACTGGCTCTGGAGCCGCTGCAAAGTGCTGGCTTCTTACACTGTCCTTGCTGTTCGTCTGGGCATTGGGAACCTACTGCTGTTCTAAACTTGTGAAGACTTGTTTCTCACTGTTTCTTATTGCCCACTGAGGCCCTGCTGCTGTACATCGGTGCAGGTGCACAGAAAACAGCACAGAGTCCCAGATCAGCTAGGTTGGAAATGACCTCAGAGATCGAGTCCAACCTGTGACCTAACACCGCCGTGTCAAATAGACCATGTGCTAAGTGCCGTGTCCAGTCTCAAACACCTCCGGAGTGACTCCACCAACTCCCTGGGCAGCCCATGCCAATGTCTAATCACTCCTTCCGGGAAGAAGTTCTTTCTGATGTCCAAACTAAACCTTTCCTGGCACTGCTTGAGGCTGATTCTTCTCGTCCTGTCACTTGTTGCATGAGAGAAGAGGCTGATCCCCACGTGGCTACAGCCTCCTTTCAGGTTCCAACCTCAAAGAGTTGTCAGATGTCAGTAAAATTCCCAGTTCATCAACATTTCAGGCTAGAAAGGGCTTTAGTTTTGTGTTTATCATTTTAATGGTATAAAGGTATCTTCTACTGTAGCTAGCAGTGTGCGTGATGATTAAAGCAAAGCTGTTGCTGTGATGGAAATAATTAACCCTGCCAGACCATGTCAGTTCTGCACTGGCACCACACGCTGCAGATGGGGGGTGACAGGGAATTCTCCTCTGCCTTGGCACTGAAGGCCCACAGTGCCATGGGGAGTGGCAGGCTCGCTGTCCACATGTGGAAAACCGTGTCTGCAGCGTGAGAATGTGTTATGTGAGTGCAGTGCTTTGATTTACTCTGGAGATTTTTATAAATTTTCATTGGGAAATTTTAATTTTTAAGAGTTTGTAAGAATATCTTTTCTTTTATTGGATTTGATTTTGAAGAGAAAACTAAATTATGCCAGGAAATTGTGTATTCCTGCGTTTGGAATATGCATGGTTGTTTTACACATCTTTCAGTCTGGGAGGGGTTGGTGTAACTGAATTAAATAGCAGACAGTAGCTGTGGCAGTAGCTGGTCCAGGGGATACCTAATGTACGTGAGATGATTTGACCTGCCCACATAAGAACGGCTGAACTTTAACCACTTTTTATTTTCTTGCCCTTTCTTACAAAGCAGTTTCTGAAATCACCACAGACGAAGAAGGAAGAACATAACTAATTGTAAAGTCAGGAAATTGATCCTAGTAATAGTTGACTTTTTGCCAGGCTTAGCAAGAAAGCCCAAAGAATGGCTATAAAAATAAATGACAGCTTTGTTAATGTGCTTTACATTTTGATTCCTGACCATGAGGTTATTTTGAGACATAATTTCTTTTACTCCTGATTCAGTCCACTGCAGACTCAAAAAACTTTTATATGGTGATGATATTAAGAATATATTTCCCAAGTTGTGACTTGAACTGCTTCAAGGAATAGTGAAGATAATAGAATTTTTGTGATAGTTTATAGACTAAGATTAATCTTGTTAGTTTTATTACTGACACCTATTATTGAGATATTTAAAAACTTTAAAAAAAATGTTTATCTGAAATGTAAATGAATAATGCAGACATGGTATTTGTTACCTGAATGTGTTTTTAAAGTTATTTCTGAAATACTGTGTTCCATTTAATTCCATTTTACCAGCCGTTTTAGATCTTAGACTTTGAAAACAAGTGGGATTATGAGTGGTGTCTTCCAGAAGAGTAATGTTGCAAATGGAAGGTTCCTTCGTCCTGAAGACATCTGCAATGGAGAGGATGCCCTAGATGTTGTGGCTCCCAGTGGTGTAAAGGAAGAAGAGACAACACAGTGTTTTCTGTTTCTGATGTCTTCTCTCTCATTAACACGACCAAACAGATAACTGACACCGTCAGAACAAATAACTGGTTTTATCTGGATGTCTGTTTCATACAAGCTCAGTCAAATGATCCCTTCCTGTTGTACAGCCTATTAAAAGCTCCTCTGCTGTTAGGTGATTTTTCACCTTACCTGTCCAGTTGAAATGGTGATGTGAGTAGAGGGAAGATTATCCTGGCGGTGCAGTCTTGCAACTTCCCGAATTCCCTGACAAAATCATGTGCCATCACCCACCTTGATGGCAAAGGGTCATAGGCACAAAAGTTAAAAGGTTGTTAGGAGTCTCATTTCTGTGTCATCATGAATCACAGATTTGTGTTACTAGGAAAAATCCTAGTGTTATTGCAGGGGGAAAAAATGAACAAGCATTTTATAGTAGGCTCTAGTAGTAGTGATCTTTTCTAAAATTATATATTTTATGAGAAAATGCAAAGAATACATTCACAGTAAATTTTCATTGAAAACTTTTAATGCAGCACTTAAACACTCATGGCTGGGTGCCCTTCCTCCTCTTCAATTACACAGTTTGGATAAATTATAAGCAGATATAGTTTTCTAATTAAACTTATATGCATCATAAGGCAGATGCATTGTATTATGAATAGACTATAAAGAATAAATGTTTCTGTTTAAACAATGGCATTGCATATAAAGTCATAGAGAAGGTTTATGAAAAAAAAAACACCCTTGTGAATAGAATTGTGATCTCACAGGCTTTGAGGTTATTTGGCTATTTGGCTGTATCACAGTGTCTGTGGTCCTGCAGCACATGTGTTTTCTGTGAGAAACATTTCTGCAGAGCTGTGAGTCCTCCCAAATCTGTCATAGTTGAAAGTGGTACAGCTTCAGCATTAGGATTAAAAGGTCTATGTAGATTCCCTGATATTTACTTTAGACGGGAATGAAGTAATCAACAAAAATGAACCATACTGAAGGTAAATGTGTCCTGTGTTAACAACACCAGTAGCAATCCGCGTCTTAATTTTTTTTTTTTTTAACAAAACTGGATTTTCATGTCACTTTTACTTTCCTAACAAACCATCTTATCCCATGAGTTGCTTTTCTTAGCAAACCAGGAATTAACAGTACTTGTGACCGCTCAGATCCCACTCTGCTTCAGACATTTTTTAACATGTTCAGAAAAGAGTCTGATGCAAGTAATGCACCAGCAACGGGGAGAGGTTAAGTGTGGGTGGGAATAACAGTGGGAACTCAGCCCACATCATCTCACTGGGCCCTTGCCCAGTTTGGGCACAGGAGCTGGTAGGGACTGCTTCCCTGTTTCTGGAGTTGAAGATGCTGTATGACAGGCAGTGGGCTTGGTAGAATCTGCACAGGCGCATTCACCACCCTCTGTCCATGCTTCACTGCTGCATCCTGTTAAACTACTCAAACCTGCCTTTTCTCTGGATGGACAAATGGTTTTGAGCATTTTCTATCAGGAACCCACCAGCTCTGCTTGGGTGAAAAGTGTGCTGTAATCTTCCAGGCCAGCAGCAAAAGACCTCTTTGAAGAGGACTTCTGCAGATGGCCAGAGGGAGGGAAGGGAGGGGCATTTCACAGCTGAATTACCCTGTGGCTGTCTATTTTTATGCTTTTTAGACCTAATTGTGTTTAAGATGCCTCAGTCCTAATATGGGCATTATTTACTCTTTGAAATACAAAGAAAAGAAATTAATTTCATGGCTATAAAAGTTGGACATAACAACCAGAATTTGAACTTGCACGCAGCAACCCCCTTCTTGGTTTTATTTGACAGCTTGAAAAAAAATAAGTACCTGCTGTTGCATTCCAATAACATTTATCTCCAGAGCTGTAATCAATGCTTGCTTTGTTATGTTGATCATGTTGCATACCAGGTAGGCCTAAAAGCATCTGAAATCCGTGAGCTGTCTTTGGCATTGTGTATCTCATTTTTCTTTTCTGTCTTTCCAATTTGCTAAGTTTGCTGGAAATTTCATATAAAGACATGAACAATTCATGCATGCAGAACATATTGACTTCTGTTTTTCACTAACATTCATTGACCTTTTAGGTCAATAAATTTTGAAGTTGACTTAAGAAGTCAATATGCCTGATTTTAATTTAGATTAAGTTTTAGTCTGATTCAGCACTCTGCTTCCCTTTTCACAAATAATTTTTTTTTTAAAAGCTTATAGCAATTTATTATTAAAATGCATGTCAACTAAGAACTTTTTCCTGTAGTTCTGGGAATCCCTGTCTGGAACATAATTTTTTTGCTGTATTGCCAATGCACCATTTGAAAGTGATGTTCCAGCTTCCCAGTGTATACTCTGTCCCTCTCAACTGCTCCAGCATCAGTTGTAGAAAATTATACAGATAATAACACAAAACCATGTGAATTTTAGGAGCAAATGTTTTCCATCACATTGGAATTTCACCTTACATGAGCAGATTTTACTTAAATTACATTTCCTTTTGACGTTATTAATTCCATCAAGGAAGATTTGTGTAATATTAATTATAGATACCAATTATATTATTTCATCTCTTCTTTTCATTGAAGCTTCAATGAAAATCCATCAAGTGAAGGACATGATTGTCATAATAATTTTTAAAATCCACCTCAACTCCCTTACCACATATACACAAAACTGTTAATAGCATTGAAAGTGCATGTGAGTGCATGCATGTGAGAGTGTACTTGTCAAAATTTGGTGCACAATACCTCTGTCAGTACAAAGGAAACGGAGCATTTCCTCCGTTGCATTTTTGGTTTGCTGCCATGGGTGCTTTTCTTTGATAAAGTAATTTGTCTTGAACGTTCTTATGGAAATCCTTACAGTGGTATTAACTTAAATTTTTTGTGATTTTTCAATGTATCTGGTTCTTTCAAATGACATTTGGGGAAACACACTCTGTCATTTTAGGTAGCTGTAGTTTGCTCTTAGGGAATTTTGACCAAACAGTATCATCAGCTGTCACAACGTTACCTTAACTTCACTTACCATAACTGACAAAAAGAGCCTAAATTTTTTTCAGTGGGGGAAAAAAACAATCAGAGAAATTATCAAATGGTATTTCAAACTTCAGCAGTGAAGTAATAAGGGAAACAGTGGTTTACTCTGTGAAAATATAAGTCAGTCTAAGCAGCTGATAGCTGGCAGATTCTAATTTTAAAATTGGGACTTCAACAGCTCATAAATCTAGGTATCATCTAATACATTTGGAGTATTAATTTGATTATTTAATAAAGGAAAACACTATAAATCATAAGGAAAATATCTTTGAAGAAGGATCTGTAGTGTGTGTCAAGACAACATTCTTGTTGTGATTTTAAGTGTTAATACTTGCTTTTAGCATTGGCTTTCTGGATCTTATGTAGGCTATAGAGCCAAGCCTCTTCATTTTGAATTAAATCCCATGTATGTTTGTCTTCGCATTTAATGAGTACAGCCAATTCCTATTTCTGCTCATGTAACCGTGGATATTATGTTTAGGGGTCTGGAAATACGGACAGAAAAATTGTGTTGCACATGTGACGGCTTTGTAAGCATTTGTACCTTCCCATTAATAGCTGCCGTGCTCTTGAAAATCACCACTGTATTTGTACAATGTGCTACTGTGCATAGGCCATGGAACTGCTGTCACATCCGTTGCCGATCCGTGGTAATACTTGTAGGTTCAAGTATCTGCGCCTTTGCTTTGACCTGCCCCTTCTTTGCTCGGTATTGGCATTGCTTCATATTGTATTTTGTGCAGTGTATTGGCACAGAGTTGCTTTCAGCACTGAGTAATTTCCTTTTACATCTTCCATTTTGAATTTATATGGTTGGCAAGTTATTCTTTCTATGGTATTGTTCCTTTTCACTTTCTGTTTGAAGTTGCGTGATAACTAGAGCTGAGAAACCATCTTCAAAGGAAATCCATGTTACTATGAGGAATGCTACAGATTTTCCTTTTTTCTTCTAGGCATTGATTTTAAAGTAAAGCCAGTAATATTTAATGATACGAGAGTGAAACTTCAAATATGGTAAGTTTTAATTAGTATCACAAAAGAAAGCCAACTAAATTGCATTATGACATGAAAAATCTCATCTACTTTTAATTATGTGTCTTCATAATGTGCAGATGCTCCTACTAGGTCATTTTAAAATTTGAATTTAGCCTAGGAGAGTACATTTTTTTCAGCAACTAATGTAAGTTAAAAAGAGGGTTCTCACTGGGTTGCTTTAACAATAAAACTTTCAGCATACAAACAAATGCAGATCTATGGTCCATATGAAGTATATTTAATTTTATAGGAGCATGGAGGAAAGTGACAGAGCATCACTACCCATCAAATGTTTGTTCAAAAGGGTCACCAGGAGAAATGACTTTTGATAAGATGAATCTTTGGGAATGTACGCTATTTTTTGGTTTGGAAGTTTTTCTAAAGGGTATGTAGGGCTTCTGGCAGCTGGCTCTCCAGGCATCTAATATAGAAGATTATCTCTATTTACCACTATTTAACTTCTCAAGGAGTAAATCTGTACATGAATTATCTGATTAGTGTTGAATCTGCAGTCATTCCATCTCAGGCTTTAATACAAAAGTATTAAAGGGTTGTTTGCAGCTTTCTTCAGGTATAATTCATAGAATCATAGCATATGCTGAGTTGGAAGGGACCCATCAGGATCATTTAGTCTAACTTCTGGCCTTGCACAGGACACCCCAAGAACCACACCATGTGCCTGAGAGCATTGTCCAAATGCTTCCTGAACTCTGTCAGGTTTGGTGCTGTGACCGCTTCCCTGGGGAGCCTGTTCCAGTGCCCAGCCACCCTCTGGGTGAAGAAGCTTTTCCTGATATCCAACCTAAACCCCCCCTGACACAGCTTCAGACCATGTCCTCAAGTCCTATCACTGGTCTTGAGAGTGAAGAGATCAGTGTCTGTCCCTCTGATTGCCCTTGTGAAGAAGTTATAACTGCAGTGAGGTCTCCCCTCAGTCTCCTTTTCTCCAGGCTGCACAAACCAAGTGACCTCAGCCACTCCTTGTATGGCTTCCCNGGAAGGTACTGCAAGAGACACTATCAAAAGCTTGGCTGAAGTTCAACGAGATCATATCTATTGGCTTTCCTAGATCAGCTAGGTGAATTGCCAGGTTATAGAAGGAAATTCGGTTCAACAAGCAGGACTTTACCCTCCTGAAGCTGTGCTGGCTGTGACCAATGAGTGTGTTGTCCTCCATGTGTTTTTCACTATCTCCCAGAATAATATTTTTCATTATTTTACTGGGCAGNCTGCAAGAGACACTATCAAAAGCTTGGCTGAAGTTCAACGAGATCATATCTATTGGCTTTCCTAGATCAGCTAGGTGAATTGCCAGGTTATAGAAGGAAATTCGGTTCAACAAGCAGGACTTTACCCTCCTGAAGCTGTGCTGGCTGTGACCAATGAGTGTGTTGTCCTCCATGTGTTTTTCACTATCTCCCAGAATAATATTTTTCATTATTTTACTGGGCAGTGAAGTGAGACTGACAGGCCTGTAGCTTGCAGGGTCTTGCCCTTCCTGAAAATTGTGACAACTTTACCAAACTTCCAGTCAGCTGGGACCTCTCCAGACTCCCAAGACTGCTCAAAAACAGAGAGAGGGTTTGCGATGACATCAGCCAGCTTTTTGAGAATTCTCAGATGAATCCCACTAGTCCCCATAGATTTGTAGGAATCCAGCTGGAGAAGCAGATTCCACACAATTTCAGGGTCGACTGGGAGTTGATCATTCTCACAGTCATGTTCCTCCAGCTCAGGGCACTGAGACCCCCTTGGTCTGTCCTTCACGTTGAAGACAGAGGCAAAGAATTTGTTAAAACACCTCTGCCTTGTCTGTGTCCCTGTTGGTGAGGTAACCATCCTCATCCTGTAACGTGCCGATGTTATTTCTACACTGCCTTTTGCCATTCCTATATTCATATATTGGAAAAAAATTTTTGTTGTCTCACACATTTCTGGCAGCTTCAACTCCAGTGTAGCTTTGGCCACACAAATTTTCTCCCTACAGCAGCAAACAGCATCTCTGTATTCTTCCCATGTCACCTGACTTGGCTTCCACTGGGCATGCACCTTCCTTATTTATCTTATTTCCCATCAGGTTTCACTTATGCCAGTGATCTCAATTCTCTGGGACTGGAACAAAGCTTGGAGCTTCTCTCATTTGTTCCTCTTGCTTGGTGTATAAGTGTAGAAACATTTCAGGTGTGGTACTTTGTAGCCAACATCTCCTAAAGCAGATCGAGAGCTCCCATTTGTGTTTGTTTCCTGAAGTTGTGGCATTATGTGTACGAATCTGTGTCCGTATTTTACGGCTTTTTTCCAAAAACTGTCTTCCATCTAAACCAGGTTGCTGTTTGTGTCACGCTTTCCAAAGGGGTTGTCAGAATATAGGGATGTCATCTGACATATGATTTTTTTTATCATATGAGTTACTTATATAAAGAAGGAATGGTGGGCTTGACGTTACTCTCAGATTTCAGCCACTGGCTCAGCTTCCCTAGTAGGGCTGTATTATTCAGAATAAATTTCCAGTGTATTTCTTTTACTGCTATATCTGGCACCCAAGTTTTCTCTCATCCATATTTTTTCTTGTTCCTCTCGTGTTAGAGTACATAATTTAAAATTTGGGCAATACTCCTTAAAGTAAAGTAACCTACTTGGGGATTCTGCAGTTTGATCATCTCTTTTTTGTTTGTGTGTGTGTGATTTTTTACAATTTCTTTCAGGGATACTGCTGGCCAGGAACGATTCCATACACTTAGTACCAGCTATTTCCGTGGTGCACAAGGCTTTGTTCTCGTATATGACATCACAAATCTGAAGAGTTTCCAAAGTATAACAATCTGGATGAACGACATATATGAGGTAAATATATCTGTCAGTGGTTGATCTCTTAATGAAGGTAATTAATGTGTCATTTTATGTTACTGCATGAGATATATTCTTGTTCCTGTATGTTTCTAACCCGAATTTCTTGCATTTAACTCAGCTATCAGTTTGATAGTAGAATTGTAACTCTCAGTGTGATAGTAGAATTACTGTCATCCGAAACTGGAACATGGTGTATATTTAGACAAGCCCATGGTGATGGAGGAATGTTTTCTGAAGCACTTCTGAAACACAGCTCCCAGTCCAGCTTTGTGCATGCTGAGTTATGGTGCTCTTGTCACTGCTGTGGCTATGCATAGATCAGTCTCCATGTGCTCATCCTCGGATTTTAATTGGATTCCATATCAAAATTCCATCTCACAGCCAGTGATTTCCCTTTCCTAATTTCATTACTTCAGCATAGTTACCTCATCCCAAAATCAAAGGAATTAAATATCCTCTTTGTCCTTGCTGGATAATACTTGAGAAGATGGTTTCAAGAGGGAGGAAGTGGGGTGGGAAGCTGTTTGGTTAGCTCAGCTGCTCATGGTGCTGCAGCCAGAAATCCGTGCTTTCATGTGACATAGGAAGTGATTCACCAGCACATGGCTGCCAGACGGGGTATGTGTTCCCACTGGAGCTTGTCAGAGCCCTCCGTGGTTCACTCTGATTTCCTAATGTGGTAGAAAACTAATGCAGCAAAAGAAGTTGGGTGGTTTTTCTGCTCTATCTGTGAGTTTAAGAGGCTTATAGAGAGGTCTGACGGTTACTGGAGTTGGAGCAAGGTAAACTGGTAAGAGTAGGAAGGCCAGAAGAAGAATGTGTGGGAACAATGTGAGGTGAGAGAGGAGTGGGAAGGCTGTTGGACATGAGATCATTCAGCTGTCTGTAACCCTGTATTCCAAGTCTTTTTTGGTAGCTCTCTCTTGATGTCTTCTCTATTAGACAGAGGCAAGACGGTTTTAGAATAGAGTAATTCCGCTGCAAAGGACCTCCAGTGATCATCTAGTCCAGCTTGACTAGATCATCACTTAAGCCTGACCACTTAAGCGCTGACCAAAAGTTAAATTATGTTATTAAGAGCATTGTCCAGATATTTCTTAATTTGGCTTGGAGAATTGACTGTCTCCCTAGGAAGCCAGTTCCAGTGTTTGACCACCTGCTCAATAAAGAAATGCTTCCCCATGTCCAGTTGGAATCTCCCTGGCACAACTTTGAGCCTTTCCCGTGTGTCCTGTCTCTTGATACCAGGGAAGAGAGATCAGTACCATTCTCTCTGCTTTCCCACCTCAGGAGGCTGTGGTGAGCAGTGAGATTGCCCCTCAGCAGTAGCATGGCAGTTTGTAGTTAGCATGCTCATGGAATCTCAACAAGGAAGTGCTCTTTGTTGATTAAAATCAAGTAAACTTTCAGGCAGGTTTTTTAATACTCTTGTGATTTGGTGGGGATATGACGTGATGGATGGACGTTCGTCTTGGGAAAGGGGGCTTGAAATAAAACCATCAAATGCATTATTTTTTCTCTTCAGAGCTTCAGTATACAGCTGAGTTAATGAACTACACATGATCATATATCCAGTAATATATACATGGGGTATCTTATACCATTGGTAAAACATTACATTCACATTATCTCATTATTAAAACCATTACTCTGGTGACCTAGTACATCATTATTCTTGACCTTAGAGTTGTCTTAAAAGGGGCAACAGAGCCTAACTTCAGTAACATGTTACAGAGGAGATTCGATGACACAATATTCATACTGACTTGTGTGCACACACTTTAAACTAACACATCTGTTTTATTATTTTGTTAAGCAAAGCATGTGCCCTTCTTCTGTTGGCCACACAAAAGTCACAGCTGGATATGCCACTGATTGTACAGTTTCATGGTTAACAAAAATTCAGCTCAGCAAACAGGGTGATAGCAGGTTTACTGCTACCTGAAACTGAAAATTAAATTATCTGCGTATATTCATTTATATCTATCTATCTGTCTGTCTATCTATCTATCTATCCATCTATCTAAATTTTGACGTAAAATACTGGTCTGTCATAACACT
>VYZQ01035839.1:29874-49316 GCA_013400655.1 Mystacornis crossleyi | reverse complement strand
TTCTCTCTCCTCTCCTCTCCCCTCTCCTCTCCTCCCTTCCATTGTAGTTTGGGTTTTCAGAATCTTTTGCCCTTTCTGTCTCCCTCCTCTTAAGGTTCTTGAGTTGGTTCTCAACTATACTGGACTGTGGGCCTGAAAACTGAGCAGACTATTCCAGCTTAAATAAAAACAGCTGGAGAGATTTAAATTATTTTTTCATTATCTTATTTGTGATACTCCTATTTATGCATTCCGGCATCAGCATAATGCCAGGTAGCCTAGCACTGCTTGTGATCCATAGAACTGCTTTTTTTAAATCCTGCTACATACTTGTGCAGTTGATTATTCCTTTGGGATGTGTAAAAACCTTCTGTTTCTCCTTGCTCGGTGGCATTTCAGGTGCTCCTGTCTGCCAAGATCCCTCTGAATTTTAATGTTGTGCTCCAGCAGAGTTGGAGCCTCCTCCTATAGATACAGTCTCCAAATATAAGTGTACTCTGTTCAGTCATCAGTGATCTTGATAAAGGTCCTGGATAGTTCTGGATCCAAGATGGATATAAGTGAAATCCTGTTCAATGTATCCTTTCAGCTTTGGAGTACTAATTATTTCCAAGTAATTTTGTGTTTATATTGCCTAGATTGTTCATTTGGATTTTTTTGTTAAGAGCACATTATAAGAAACTTTTGTGATCCTCAGTCTTTCTCGTCCATCCACAAAGCCTGTTAAAACCTCTTTATTTGGTAGAAATTCACTTGATCAGTTTGTAGAGGTATTTCCTTCCCTCCTTTGAGAGAGATGCAATCCCTTTTGAGTTTTCTGGAACCTAATTCTATTGATTTTTGGATAATCAGTAGCAATTCTAACATAGTTTGAACCACAAGGGAGTTTCATCAGGTCCAGTCTGTCCAAAAATCTTTAACTTGCCTATGTATTTTCCAGTTCATTTGTTCATTTTTCTAGTCTTGGACTTTTGTCGGTGGTGCTAGCAGCGAATCACATTTGCCTTCTAAAATTGAAGGCTGGGGTTGGAAGTATCAGCATCACTGGTGATGAGTAAATAGAGTTCCCCCTCTGTGGAATAACAGACCAATTTTTTCCTTAGTATTCTCACTATGCATCTTATCAACAGGCTTGCTATCTTTAAAATCCAGTTTTCTAACATTTTGAGACCTTATCTTTCAGGTTTTGTCCATACATAGTCTATAAATTTATTAATAATTTAGTGATTTGACCTACTTTCTATTTTCTTTCAGGTCATTGAAGATCTCATGATTCATCCAATTTTATCTCACTTCCTTCCTCTCCTCTGTATAGATCCAAGTCTGCAGTTTTGCCTTTCAGCAGTGGATCTCTGAAGAACTTTCAGCTGTTCTGAATTCACAGAAGTTCAGCTACTAGTTCTCTGGATTTAAGCCACCATGTAATTCCTCCTCCTTTTTCTAACAATGAAAAGAGATTAAAAAGGGTCAGATTAATTTGTCATTTTGATTTCTTCTCTTTATTGCTAATGAGAATTTCAAGTGCAGGAATTTCTTCTATACATTTTTCCTTCTTGCAAGTTTCCTACTACTTGTCCTTAGGTATGATCCAGTCCCACCTGAGGGAGATGCAGATATTCAGGTTCCTGGGGCAGTTTTTGGAGGATTCTAACTCCCACGAGATGATGCAGCCTGCTTCACCTAACACTTCATGAGCTCCGTGAGCACCATGAATGCTCTCCTTTTCACATCTTCTGGAGCAAAACAGCTGCCTTTTTCCAAACATACTTATTGTAGATTACAGGAGTATGCCACTGGGGAAAAAAACAACACTCTCACTAGAAAGGGCCAAAAAAGGTTGAACATCGGGAACAATTTCGTCATGGAAAGGGTTGTTAAGCATTGGAACAGGCTGCCCAGGGAGGGGGTAGAGACACCATCCCTGGAAGTGTTCCAGAATTGACTGGACATGGCACTTTGTGCTGTGGTTTAGTTGACAAGGTGGTGTTTGGTCAAAGGTTGTGCTCGATGATCTTGGTGGTCTTTCCCAACTTAAATAATTTTGTAATTCTGTGATTCAGACAAATTTAGGATCTGATTCTGAAATTATCACTGCATCTTCTGTTATATTCCACTGGATTTGTAAATATTAAGAAAATCAGGCCTTTGGCATAAAAAAAAATCATATAGGAACAAGGAATGCAAATTACTGGGGCTTCTTTTAAAGAAATAGCAAATATTATGATTTCCCATGAAACTTACTGTATAAATCTCAGTTTTATTTGATGTATGCATACTACACTGTAAAGCATGTTACCAGACTCATACTAAAATGAGTTTGTTGTAAACAGTTTCTTTTCATATTTTAGCACGGATGTGAACTGATGATGATCTGAAATGCTTTAAAAATAATGTTATTGGCAGTGGAATAAATATATACTACAGAGTTTACAGCCTGCTGCATAAATGTGCTGTGAAGTCAACGTGAAAGTGAATTCAAAACGCATTTAGGAATCATTTCAGGAATTATTCTGAGTCCTTTTGCCACTGCTTATGGTTTTATGGCAAGAATTTATTGTTGATTCATAGAGACTCTCTCTGAACACCACCTGAAAGGCACAGAGACAAAAACTAAGATGTTGTGTAACTGAGGCCCTGGCCCTAGGGTGGATTTGCACTTCAAGTCTGGTAGCTTCATTAGTATTTTGCACCAGTCTGGTAAGAGATCACACTAAGGCACTGCTAGACATCAGGAAAATTATCTCTAAAGTGTTAATTATACATAAGGTGCAGTTAAAACAAGAAATTTCTGTTATGTGCTGGTGATTTGAATGCCATTTATGTAATACTAGAGTATATTCCAAGGAGGTGGAGCAGTAGTACACGTAGGACACATAAAAAAGTGACTCCAAGAGCAAGAGTGAGACATTTTAATACTAGTGAGCATTATGACCTCTCTGCCTGGAAACAACTGAATGAAATTGAGATAGCATCTAGAAGTTATATTATTTTTTTAAATGCACATTGTTCCAGTAAAATGGTTAAGGGTGGGCTGGGTTCTCTCTTGTGTTGGAGAGAACACAAACATGGTTATAGGAAGGCAGATGTAAAGGCTCTAGGACATCTAATACAGAAGAATGAAAGAATGTTTCAAGAAAAATCAACGGTAACTATTTATGTGTGAAAGATGCCTTTCTTCCCAGACAGTAGAAGTGCATGATGTCTGAGAGAAGCATATGCTGTGAGATGATATCTGTCCTGGAATTAATGGTACCCAAGATAGTGTTGAAGAACAATTCCTGACAGACTAGTGCTTCAAGTCCTGGTGAATCTCAGTCTGATCTGATCTGATCTGCTTTACATACTGCACCTGGAAACCTCACCAAGCCTGAGTGAGCTAAAACCATGCTTTCCATATTTCAACAACCGTGCTCTTAGCAACAGTGCTCAAGTTCACTGCAACTCAAAGCTGGGAGGAGTGGCCGATACCCCAGAGCCTGTGCAGCCCTTCAGAGCAGCCTCGACAGGTGGGAGAGATGGGCAGAGAACGGTCTGAGATTCAGTAAAGGCAACTTCAGGGGCTTGTACCTGGGGAGGAATAACCCCAGGCACCAGCACAGGCTGGGGGCTGACCTGCTGGGAAGCAGCTCTGTGGAGGAGGAGCTGGGGGTCCTGGTGGACAATGAGCTGTCCATGAGCCAGCAGGGTGCCCTGGTGGCCAGGAAGGCCAATGGTGTCCTGGGGTGCATTAGGAAGAGCATTGCCAGCAGGTCAAGGGAGGTGATCCTGCCTCTCTGCTGTGCCCTGGTGAGGCACATCCGGAGTGCTGTGTCCAGTTCTGTGCCGTGTCCAGTTCTCAGTGCAAGAGAGACTTGGAGCTCCTGGAGTGGGTCCAGTGGAGGGCAACAAAGGCAATTAAGGGGCTGGAGCATCTCTCTTATGAGGACAGGCTGAGGGAGCTGGGCCTGTTCAGCCTTGAGAAGAGAGAAGAGACAACTAAGGGGACTTTATCAATGTTTATAAGTACCTAAAGGGAGGGAGGGTGTCAAGAGGATGGATCCAGGCTCTTCTCGGTGATGCCAAGCAACAGGACAGGAGACAACAGGCAGAAACTGAGGCACAGGAAGTTCCACCTGAATGTGAGGAAGAACTTCTTTACTGTGCAGGCGACCATGGACTGGAACAGATTTCCCAGAGAAGTTGTGGAGACTCCCTCAGTGGAGATATTCTAGAACTGTGTGGATGCAACCCTGTGCCATGTGCTCTGGGATGACCCTGCTTGAGCAGGGAGGTTGGATTAGACGACCCAACCTGGTCCCTCCCAACCTGACCCACTCTGTGACACTACTTTGCACTTCAATAGCTTAATTCACTCAAGTTGTTGAGAAGCATTTGGTGAACTTGTTAAAAGGGAAACTGCTTTGTAAAGAAGTATCTTTTCAAGCTAAATTTTTAAAAATTTTAAAGCTAACTATTCTGGTAGGTAGGTTCTAACAGCAGCATGACAGAGTGTAGAGAATGAAGTTTTTTCACAGTATTGGGAAAACCCAGTGCCACACTGTATAGCTAAAGCATGAACCCACAGCAGGATGAGCTTCAAGCCAACCTAGATCCACTTAAAGCAAGATAACTTGGGTTTTCTGTAATCTTGCATGTCGACTAGTTTCCATGGTCTTTGTTTCATCTTGGAGACCATGGATAAAGTCCCAGTCTCTGTTTGCAGCAGAGCAGAACAAGAGCGTGTCTGTCTCAGCCCTCCTCGTGCTGGCAGTGCTGTGGCATCAGCAGTGACAAAGGCATGCAGCAGCGTCTGGCCCTTCACCCAGGCCATGAGGAAGGGTGAGCAGCAGGAGGGCTCTTGGTACCACAACTCTTCCCTGAGCTCTGCCATCCTCAGCCGCCTCAAGGATAGATGGAGAAGCTGGAGCCTGGAGAGAGATGTTGGCTGTGGATGTTGTCAGTCGTTTTGTTAATCACTGCAAGGCACTTTTATGTCTCTAGTCAACAGTAAAGGCTTAAATGTAGCCAAGTTTACTGCAATAAAATAAACAGTTTTGACACAGAAGTGAAGAAAATAAACTTGAGCACAGCACAGTGCAACCACCCAGCAGTTAGGTTTTCTGGTTTAAATTCCCACAGTTTCTGCAGTCTGGCAGCCTGGAGATCAAAATGCATAAAATAAAGGATAACATGAAATAAAATATCTTGTGAAGATCATTTAAGATTTTATCACGTAAGCCACTTTGAAGAGCGAATGACTACAAATGTTCCCATGGTCTGAAGACCTTTGAATACGCAATATATGTAATACCTGCGTGTGCAGTAACAGTGATTTCTGTGCACCAGCCTGGCTACATGAATTCACACGTATATACATGATTCACAGGTGAAAACTGAACTAACACATACATAGCCCAAGTGCGGGCTGCACGTCGGGCGAGCGGTCGGAGGGTGGAGTGAGAGGGAAGGGCTGGGCGGCTCTGGTAGCTCTGGCTCCGGCTCTGGCTCTCCGCGCCGGGCGGGCGGGCAGCCCGGCACTTTCCTTTTCGGCGCGGGGAGGAGCGGCAGCTGCGCAGGCGTTGCTCGCACCCTGTTGATTAGTCAGTGCTGGGATGGCGCTTCCTGGGCCAGGCGCGGCGGCGGCGGCGGCGGGCGGCCCCAGCCGGTCCCGGGGGGCGGCGGGAGCAGCAGCGGCAGCCGCAGAGGCAACAGCAGCAGAGGCAGCAGCAGCAGCAGCAGCAGCAGCCGCAGCAGCGGCAGCGGGCGCCCGGCGGGCCTCCCTCTCTGCCTAGCCCCGCGTGTCCCGGGCGCCTGGCACGGAGCGAACCGCGCTCCCTCCCTCCCTGCGTCCCTCCCGCCGCCCGCCCCGCTGGCAGCCGCCCCGCCGGGTGGGAGCACCCCGCCGGCGCTGCCTGTCTGGCTGCTCCCTCCCCTCCCGGGCCGGGAAGATGGACCCCGGCCCGCCGCTGGGCTGCAACCTCAAGGACGTGAAGTGGAGCGCGGTGGCCGTGCCCCTGGACCTGCTCGTCAGCACCTACCGGCTGCCCCAGATCGCCCGGCTGGACAGCGGTGCGTGGGGCGGGGAGCGGGGCCGGGCGGGCGCCGGGCTGCGGGCGGGCTGCCGGACACAGTCCCGGGAGCGCCCCGTGCCTCCCGCGGCTCCGGGAGCGCTCTCCCGCCGGTCCTTGAACTGGCATCTGCCGCTGCCGGGGCTCGGTGCAAGGCTCCGACTCGCCGCGGAGTCCGCGCGTTGCTTTGCACCAAAGTATCTGGGTAATGCGCCCCCGTGCCCCCTCCGTGAGTGCGGAGGGCAGCTCGGTGGAGCCTGTTCGCTGTCAGCAGCCTGCCCCACTGATAGAGGTCCTCGCAGCCCCAAATTAAGCGTGGAAGGGCATTTTCAGCACTGGAGAGTCGGTGTTTTGATGAAGTGATGCTACAACAAGGCCAAATAAGAAGGGATACTAAATAGCCGAGTGAGCTCAGTGCCTAGTATTCCAATTCCCTAAGAAAGCCACGGACTTGTAAAAAAAAAGGAGTATCGTCAGAAGCCTTTACAGTCTCCAGAAAACTTTTTATTAGAGTTCACTTGGGCGCTCACCTGCCGTTTCCAAGTCTGCAGCTTTTTGTTTACTCCAGGAAGTATGAATCAGGTCTGACAGAACAGCTATGACAGCACCGTTTTACCTTTCCTAGATCCATGGCTTGGAAAGTAATGTGTCAGCACAGAGAACTAGGGAAATATGGGAAATTTTTTATAAAGGCTCAGATGGCTGCTTTGTAATAATGTATATGTGCACTGCATGGTAGCTCCATGAAAACTGTCCAGCTCTCTAAAGGAATGCAGAAGATAACTCACAAATTGGAAAAAAATTCTAGGCTTTTTATTTCATTAGCTTATGAAGCCACCACGTACTCATACGATGCAATAGAGCAGTTCTTGATTTATCAGGTTTTGTATTGATTTAAAAAGTTAAAAATGAGAACAGGCATTGTCCGCTGTTACTCCCCAGTGTACAGGTCAAGACCAAGGCTGTTTTATTACTTAACTGCAATTTCCATAATGCAGTGATGATTTTTGACTTTGCCCCTGGATTATGCAGTATTTTTCCTTTCACTCATAGTGCTTCCTCAGAGCTGGCACTCAGGAGAATGTTAAAGAAAAGGGTTTTTTGCTTTTTTTTAACTGCATCTGCCTGTTCATCATACTGTCAAATGTATGTTGTCCTATGAGAATGGCAAAGCTGGTGTGTTAAGGAGTTCCTCCTGGTAATACCTTCTGTCACTAGGAACAGCTAAGATGGCCTCCAGTCACTGCACTTAAGGCCATCAGTTTACTTGAGGCTCCTGGCACTGATTCAGGCTTTAACAGGATGTATATATTGATGACTTATTAATTTCCCTCTCTGTGTGTTATACCTCCCAATCTCCCTGCTGCTCTTGTCTTCCTTTGTTGGAAGGCACCTGAAAAAGCTTTGTGGGTAGAGAAAGTTTATGGCTTTTGAAGCAAGCAGTTATTGGGGTTTTTTGGGGGGACTCTTGTGGTGGAGCTGTTGATGAGAATATCCCATAATTGCTGGGCAGACAAAGATGTTGTGGCTTCTGTGCAAAGGCTTTTTTGTCCCATGTGCCACACTTCAGAGCATATGCACGGGCGAGTGGATGTAAACAGACCTGAGCTCTTCTGCCCATGCCCTGAGATGGCCAGACATGAGGCAGCTGTTGGTGCAGGTGTCCTGCTACAGTGGTTCAGCCCCGCACTAAGCCCTGCCAGCAGACAGGCTCAGGTAGAGCTCTGTGTGAAGGTAGAGCTTCAGGCTGGAACTGGTTTAGGTCTGCCCAGTTCAGCAGCTCGTGGGTCTGGTTTTGCCTACTCAAATGCATGTACTTTTAACTTTGTGCACTACAGACGGCAGACAAATCAATATTTTATAAAGAACACAGACGCCATGGTCTTGGGGATACAAAGAGGATGCTCTCCCTTCTTCCAAAGGAGGTTATCGTACAATAAGAGAAAGCAACCATGAATCAGCGCATAGCCTTCTAAAGGGGGAAAGTTGGGAATGTGCAATGCTTGTGGAATTGACTGGAGCACAGGCTGTCATGGGGTGGTTACTCTGCATCCCCGTTCTTGTCTTGCAAAGTTAACAAGTGGAGCTCTGTCAGAGAATTTCTTGATGCAACACTGAAGAAAATAAATGCAGAGTCCAATCCAAATCTATGTCATCCAGTGCTTAGGAAGTTTAAGGCTACCTCTGTTAGCAATGTAGTGTCTTGTGCCAGTTTTATCAGGGTGTGCCTCTTATCTTTGGGTCAGGGTTTGTTTGCATAGAAAAGGCCTCATGTCTTCTTCAGGTGCTGAATTCCTCTCCAGGTCAGTGGAAGCTGTGTGTGTTCCGTGCTGTTGGAAATCGAACCACCTGTAGATGTCTGTCTTCAGTCACCTTTGATTCTGTGGTTGGCCTCTGTCTCTAACAGCAAGTTGTTTCTTGGCTGTTGTTTCAGTTTTCATGAGGTTTTGTGAAAGCCAGAATTTGTTTCTTCTGGCAGACCAGGATGTAGGAGAGGATTGTAAAGCTGGAGTTGTATTTTCTTCAGAAGATGCCAGTCTTACTGTGTTGTTTCTACATTTCTTAATGGAGTTTAGTGCTTGGTGGATAATGTTCGTAGATGACACCCACACAAGATCTCCAGTTTTTCACTGTTGCTTCACCTTCTGGTCTTTTAGTATGAAGTGGAAGAATGGATGTGATCAGTTCAGTTTTATTCTTCGAGCTTGGATGTGCAGCTCCTGGAAAATTGCCCTTAAGTACTTCAGTTTGATTTCTTGACAGGATGAAGTTATGAAATATTTATGTGTACTAAATTTGGTCCTCTGCTGAGAAGGGAGGGTTTTTCTTGATGGTATGGGAGGAAGTAGTCTTTTGTTACATCAAGATATAGTTGGAAGTAGTTAGGCATTCATGCCTACCTTATCCATCTAGAAATGATGAATGTGTCAACTAGTGAGGTTTTTTTTCAGATTAAATTTTAAGAGTGGTTGCATTTCAGGGTATGCTTTTGGATGCTGTTAAGTCATAAATCAGATTTTGTTTGTTTCAATGTGTTCATGTGTTTTATTGTTTTGCCAGTGAATACTGTTATATTAATTGAACAAACAGATTGAAAAAACCCCAAACCTGTCACTCTTGAAGGAAGCAAATGGGTTTTATAGGGGTCTTTTCTCCAACCTCCATAACAACTTAAATATTTCTAGATGATACCTCAAATATGAAACTGCTAAAAGAGAGCTAAACACTCTTCCAGAGAAAGTGCTTGGCCTTGATCTCATGCTGTGGAATTCACTGAGTGGGCTCTTTCAGATGAAAAGAAGCAAGACTTGAAGAGCAAGAGAGGACCGAGCTTTGTGCTGTGTTTTTCCTGTCGCCCCCCTTTCCGCCCTCTAGTCCTGATTTGCATTGTCACAGCTGAATCCCACCCCAGTGAGAGACTTGTGGGTGGGTGCAGTGGGGAAAAGGTTTTGCTCTGGGAACCCGCAGCAGAAAGAGATCTTATCACAGCGTGGTTGTTGCAGCGGGGCAAAAGGTGAGCGTGGCTGGCCTGTGAGAACCAGGGCTGCATGTGAGGCTCAGCTCAGCTCGGCTCGGCTCTCCTCAGACCATCCGGAGAAAAAGCTGGCTGGCGAAGCTGCGACCGTGTCTTGTTGCTGATGCGGAAATGATGTTGCGCGTGGTGATCTCAGGGCTTTAAATTTCTGGTAATTATTTTTCTAAGGATAATTTTGGAGGGTAAAAGAGAAACGCTATCAAGATTAAGATCTGGAAAATATTGCTTTGTATAGAGCTGAGCTTTAGGCCAAGCTTCTTTTTGTAAGCCTACTGCTCCCTTCAGATTCCCAAGAGCCTGTCATTCTTTTTTGTAGTGGAACTCCCTTTTTCCCAGGCAGTCTTGCTGTGTTTTCACAAGAAAAGTTCAGCCTTTGCTTGTAGGTATTTTTTACCCATATATTGGGTATGAACTGGAAGAATTCACAGAAATTCCCAGTTTGTGTACAAAGCCTAAGTTTATGGGATTAAAAGGCCATGTGATTTATTTCCTAAATGATATCTAAGAAAAAAAAAATTTATGTGGTGGTGCTGTTGGGATCAAATATAGTGGCATTTGACCTCAACTCAGAGAGAAGTGATTCCCTACTGTGCGTGGTGGGGGAAACATGCTGAACTTTCCTGCAAGGGAGATGATGGATCTCAATGAGCCACCGAGACAGTGTAGGAAGTTCTTCCTTATGCATTGTAAATGTGCTGTAAGATGAAATGGCAGAATTGGTGGCTAAAGAAAGGAAAAAAATCTGTAAAATGGGTAACAGATTTAAAAGGTGATTTTCTTCTTTCTTACCCTTAGGTGAACTCCTGCGCATATCAGCAGTGGGTGAATAGTGAGTTCATGCTGCTGTTGTTCCTGGGGACAAAGAGATTTTATCTAGTTTTATTTCAGGTTCTCTTTTTCTCTTGCATTTCAAAACTTTCTCATGGTGACAACGGTCTACCCCAGTCGTGTTCAGGGGACTATTGTTCTGTTCAGCACATTACTGTAAAGCTGATTCCAGTTCTGGAAACTAAGCACCCTCACATCTTTATCAAAGAACATCGTTCTCAATAGAACAGTGTGGCCGTGTACATAATGAAAATTTTGCATTGCGTCACTCCACAAATGCGGGTTATCTGTGCAGCCGAACAATACTTTGAAACTACAGAGACTTATTCTTTAAAGGTCTGAATGCTGCTATCCGTGCTTTAATTGTCTTGAATGACCTCCTTCTTTTGAGAAGCTAGTGCAGCGTGTCTCAGTAGTCTGCTATTGAATAAATCTTTAAAAGGCATCATGTGGGCGTAGGGCAAAGCTTTTGAACGGACCAAGAAGGAGGTTTCAGATATGCTCAGACCCTGGGCAATGGCCATGATCTGATTGCCCACTGTAGGTGTGGCCGCCTTGTCCACTGAGGTGTGGTAGGTGATAGTTTTGTGTATGAGGCGGACAAGACAAGTGCCTGACTTAAAAGCGAATATCCTCAAGATACACTGTATCCACATGGCTTGATTCCTTCTTTAGGTGCTGAACAGCTTTGAAACTCCGACTGTTTATACTGTGTGTTCTGCCATTAAAGAATAATCCCAGTAGCATCTCCTGCTTTCTGTGTCTTCTTTCTACCTTTGCTGTGCGGTCTGCTGTTTCCATCAAGACAATTGAATGAAAAAAACAACTGACAGGTTGCCACTGACCACTGCCCCTGGGTTTTTGTTTTGGTTGGATTGTTTTTTTCCTTGTCCCCTGCTGGCAGAGATGTGTTTCAGAAACATTTTAGTGAAAAAGCTTTTAAGTAATTTAAAACCTGCAGCTACCGAACGGTGTCTGTGAAGATTATTGTGCCTTTCTGGAGATGGAGGCTGGTACCTTGGCAAAACCTATTCCCAGGAGTACGTGGACTTCCAGTGAGGTAGATAAAGAGTTCTCAGCATCATACCCATTTTAGTAGTGTATATTGTGTGTTCTTAACCAGACATTTGAACCCTTGGTAATGTGTTAGGGCTGCTAGAATGGAAAATAGTTAGAGTGCTCTTATTTCTTGCGTGCTTAATAAATGTTCATATTCTTCTCTGTTATTCAGGGTGTGAAACTACTCGCTCTTTGTTTCAGTTTCTAAAGTTCTGACTCTGTGGGGTGAAGCCTTCGTGTACATACCTGGACAAACACTTCCTGGATAGTTATGTAGTTCAGGTATTGAAAGTGAAATACCACTAGTCTTGTCTTAACTGGAATTCAAGTGCTGTAACTTGAAGTCCACGGGGGGGGATTTGCTTCTCCCCCTCCTCTCCCCTCATTTAAATTACATCTAGCTTTCAAATAAATCACAAGATACACATAAAATTTAAGGTATTAAGGTGCCTCGAACAGTTAGTCAAACCCTCAGTCTTAAAACAAATGTGGTGTGATGAATCATATGCTGCTGCTGCAAGGAATGGTATAAGTCTAGCATAGGAAAGAAGGGCTGCGTTGTTTTCTGCTTTGTCTGTGAGTGCTGTTCTGGAACTAGGTGTTCCTGGCTTCGGTGATTACGTGAACTGGCACTCCCTGTAGTGCCCCAGCAAAGGCAACTATGCCAAGATGAAGTGCTGGAGGATATTGGACAGCATGGTCTGGTGCTGCCGGACTTGTTGGAAGTTGTGGGAAGAGCTGCCGTGTGTTCCAGTCATTCCAGCGGTGGTTTGTCAGAAGCAAAGGGCATGGGTGTTGCTGTATTTCCTTTTGGCATTAGGAATAACAAGTTGGTTGGATTAGGGAAGCTTAAGTCTCTCCCCTATAGGAAAATACTCATCATCTTAGTGTGGCTTGCATATGACTCAAAACCAGCCTTCATAAAACTCAGTGAGCCAATATTTCAAGTCTGAAATTTTTTGCTTTTAATGATGCTTCTCTTTGGAAAGAGTTTCATGTAGTGGTTTGTGATTTTCATAGCATTTGCAGTATGAAAAACTTGTGGAGTGAACTTCACTGTGCCTCCTCCACCTGTAAGCCACGTCTGCTCATCTAAAGGGCTTAGCACAGAAATGTAAAATTGAGGTGTATAAGCAGATCGAAGAGCGTCTTTGCTGGTGATCAGAGCCACATCTGCGCTGCAGTCTCTGAGGCGGTGTGCAAGTCAGCATAAAACTAATAAATCACAGCCTTGCCAGGGCACCTGCGTGCTTGGCTGAGGGTTTGCACCGACGAGAATAGCTGCTGTCTCTCCATATCTCCTGTACCGCTGCTGTGTGATGTATGGCCCTGCCAGGCGTGGTGCTGCGTGCTGGGGGGCAGGGTGAGGGGGAGAAGGGTCTTCCTGGGGCTGGGCAGGCTGTGGAGTCCAGCCTCCTCATCCTTCAGGCTGCCAGTTATGCGGGGGGACATGCTCCTGAGACTGCAAGATGCACACTGAGGGGATGAAGCCACGATGAAGATGTGAAGTGCCAAGCAATAGCTGCCAGGGCTGTGGTTTGGGGGGCGTGGGGAGCCCTGCGCCAGGGCCTGCAGCATCTGCACACCCAGGCAAGAGCTGATGTGCTCTCAGCAGAGGAGTGGATGGTGATTTTGCCAGGAAAAGCAGCAAATCTTGTTGCAGTGAGGAAGGTCACTTGGAGCTTCCTGGAAGTGCAAACCTTCAAAAAATGCAAAATTACTTGAAAAGTGTCCTTTTTGGTCTCAGGGTTTTTCCTTTCAGGATGTTATAATCTTGTAATCACAGAGAACTTGGATGTGTGCGTATTTCCTTAGTCTGTGAGAATGTCACTGGGCTTCTAAAAGAACCAAGAATAAAGATTTAAACATGGTCTCAGAGGTTACAAGATGCCCATGGGCTCAACCTGATGAAGTTGATACTGGAATTGCTTCATACCAGGGCTGAACCTTAGTGACTCAAATGTTATATAAAACACAACATGCTGCAATTCTGTTTGTGAAATGAGCAGGGAAAACATTGTGGTGGCGACAAGGAAGTTGGGGCATTTCTCCTTACAGTCAGAGCTAGGGGAGTGGGAAGAAAAGCTGAGTAAAGAAGTAAAAGCCCCTTTTGAAGGGCCATTATGTGCTATTTGCTGCTTCGCTCTCTGTCCTGGTGCCCTCATGGCAAAACGTCTACCTGGCATGGGTAAGGATGTGGCTCCGTGGGGGACAGGTTTCCAGGGACAGGCTGGGGGAGTGCAGCCACTGTTTAGGGGAGCACCAGCCGCTGGCTGGGATAGTGTTGGGGTGTGCATCCTCCGAAGGCGATGCACTGGACTAGAGGCTGCGTGGGGACACTGTTCTGCTCTGCAAGGAGGATATGGGCTCGTTGCACAGAGAACAGAGATTAACCAGCCTAAAGAGAGTGAATAAGCCTTGGCGCTGTCCTGAAGGGACAGGCTGTGTGCCCAAGACTGACCCAGGTGGAGGAAGGTCCCTGCGTGTAACCTAAGCAGCCATTTCAGAGCTGCCCCCTGACTCGGTGTTGTGCTGCCAGGGTTGTTGCTGAGCACTGCGTGAGCCAGACTGAAGCAGAACATGTTTGCCTTACAGCTGGGTTTGTAAGAGCTGTGCAGTCTAAATAGTCAAGTTACTAACTTCCAGGAACTATTTCCTAGTAGCCCACAAATGCTTGGATACCCCCTCTCCTGTGTTTGTTTTTCAGTTTGCAGCTTTTCTGTTGTTGTGGTTCCAACTGGCAGTTTTGCTTATTTGCCCCACTGAAAGCTATTCTTGTTGCTTCCTGGCACCTCACCTTTCTGGAGATGAAGGAGGGAAGATTGGGGTGGGAAAACGAAGGAAACTTTTTCTTTAAGGAGGGGGAGCAAAAAGGCCTAAAGGCCTCTTCTTGTCCAGCTTTCCTGTTGCATCTTTCAGTGTGTCACTTTAGGGCATGGTGGGTTCAAGGAACCCGTGGCTCTAGTCTGTGTCATTTGTTCCCTCCCCCAGGCTACTGTCCTGCACCTGTGGGCTTCCAGGACGTGTTGCAAGGTTACCTGCGAGGTCGCTGTCAGGTAAAACTCCCAGTTCTGTCCAGCACTGGCAGAATGGAGCAGGGTGGTGTTTGGCTGTGTGTGTTTCAGGAGGGATAGCTGTGTATATGCTGCCAGAAGTGAGAAAGCAAGCAGGGGAAGTTATTTTAGGCATTTCTAGAGACTTCAGTGTTTCTGGTCACTGGGAGCAGAAGCTGGAATTGCAGCTCACTGCTGTTAGAAGGAGCTGCAATTCCTTCCCTGCTGCAGAGGGGTGGCTGTTGCCAGTGCAGAAACCGTGGGATCTCCCCCTGTGGAGTCCTACACTTTGCTATTGACATGATGTTTTGTTTAACTTCAGTGAAGGGAGCTTTGCTGGCAGGACTCAAATGTGAATTGATAGACTTTGCATAGAATGCTTTCTTTTCTCAGCCCACACTGATTGCTTGCTTGACCTAGAGAATGAGAGTGGGGATGCTGTGTATTTGTAAGAATGACTGTAATCCTTGTCCACATGTGATATGATGTGATGAGCCGAAAGGAGACTCTTAGCTGTATGTTCTTGCTGAAAGACTGGCTTCCAAAACATTTGATTATTCCTTCTGCTTTCTTAATACTTTTATTGTTCAGGTGTCTATTTATTCAAAGGACAAACTGCCCCGTTTCCTGTTTGAAAAGGCCACAGGCACACACGTAGAATTAAATCTGAGATCTTACCTGAGCTGCGCTTAGGTAATTTCATTATGGTCAGACTTGTTTTTTCCCCATCTTAATCTCTGAATATAAAGCAGAAAACTCATAGCAGGAAAATACAGAAAACATCCGCCCATGTGTGGCTCAGAGAGGTGAGAGGGCCAAAATAGAGAATGTAGTTACACACACGTGTTGCTGCAGCCCCTGGACCCAGGATGTGGCTGCAGACCAGGAGCAGAGCTGTAACAGCACTGCAGCCAAATGTAGGGCGAGCTGGAGGAGAAGGTTTTTCTGTTGCATGTCTTACGGGTTGCAGTGTCAAATATCATTTGGATTCCTGTCAATATATAACAAAATATCTTAAGACCAAATTGCCTATGGGCAAAGATAAATGTGCCCTCAAGGGGAGAGCCACGCATGATGGGCTTTTTTTATTCGCTCTGTGTTCTGCATGCTGCTTACCAAAAGTAGAAGCTTTCCTTTCCACAGGAGGATGGGGTTTTTTTGGTTTTTTTTGTTGGTTTTTTTTTTGGGGGGGGGGGTGGCTTTTTAAGGTAATAGAAAAATTATCAAAGAGCTGTTAAGAGCTGTTACTCACTTGTCCCTTATGTTTCAATAAAAGCAAAGCCATTCTTTCTATGCCTTAGAGTTTAAGTGTAGATTTCTCTGAAACAATGGAAATAAATTGCATGCAGGATTAAGACTGTTCTTGATCAGAAAAGATGTAGGGGCTGCTTTGATTATGTTCCTCCTGTTAGCATCCCCGTATTACTCAGATACTGTTCCAGGATGTAACCAGACCAAAGAGGTGCCTAATTAGAGTTGAACATCCCTGCTTCTGTCCGTGTATGCAGTCAGCCCACATTTGAAGAGGCATTACCTGCTTATTAGTGCTACTTGAATTTTTCCAGGTCGAGCAGAAGGGGTAGGGTGGATGTGGCTGAAATGCAGAGGCAATGGCAGCTCCAACAATCGGGTGCCGTGTGTGCACAATCCATTAGTGCCTGTTCGGACTGTGAGGGCACGGGGAGGTGGGCCAGGCCACTGGGCAAGCAGCCAGGTGGCAACCTCACTTCAGAGCAGAGCTGAACTTTTGTTCATTTCCAGCTGTTTTTATTTCATCCTTAACCCAGGCTGCAAGAAAGATGAGAGACAAATTAAATTGTAATGATGAGTTCTCTGAAAGCCAAAGAAAACTATGCTTGTGCAGTTCCTGCATTTGGGCTACTTTATTTTTAATTGGGAGCTTATCCAAGATGCCCCAAGTTCAAGCAGGGATCACTGCTGTGCAACACAAAGTGGCATAGTGTCCCTTTAGGACTTTGGATGTATAATGAGAGGATAGAGCATGTTTACTTGGATGCTATTTTAAAATATCATCTAATTATAAATAACTGTCAATGAGAGCTGCCCAGCTCTCATGCTGTGCCCAGGAAAAGTCTGAATGAATAGGCTGTCTCTCTGTCTGCCAGGGCAGAATCTGAAATCAAATTCTAGCTCTTAAATCCATGAGGTTGGTAGGGTTAAAATTTTCTTCATCAGCATCCCAAATCTGGGGAGCTTCACCCAGCCTTCCCTGACCACACTCCCAACCACTGCCCGTGACTTGTGCAGCAGTCAGGGGTGCAGCTGCCTCTGGCTTGATCGGCTGAAGCAACCGTTCTGTATCTGTGCTTGGACATAAATAGGAAGTCAGTAACAGTGGGTTAAGTGCAATGTTAAATGCTGACCTCCCACCTCTTCAGTATTAAGCTTCTCCAGCAGGCACCTGATGCTAAGCAGACACTTGGAAGTGTGTCCTCCGGTGGACCTCACAGTATTTATAGACACATCTGAGCGGGAGATTCCTCTCATGAATGAGGAATGCCTGCCTGTACTGAAAGAGCACCTCGGTTCTCTTAATGAAGTGTTTAAAGGAGCTGATTTGAATGGCAGCAAGCTGCTCAGAGGTGTCATTACTGCTGTGTTTTTCCTTTGGTCAGGTAGCACTGTTGTTCTCTTTATCTGTACCTATCAGACTGCTTTTGGAAGCTACTCTTTGCATTCTTCATTTCCAGCCCTGGTGCCTTGATTGCAAAGGGCAGATAAATATTTTCACTTTTTTACCCCCTCGATTTTGGCCATGAGAATTCAAAATGGAAAAATAACTACATATGGGATCAACGTAAGTCCTTTCTCTCACTCTCTGTGGTAACAATGAACTAGGCTGGAACCTCTCCTGCATGCAGTGAAAAGTTACTTAGCTTTCTCCTCAATACTTCTAACCTGTGACCATTTTAAGTGCAGTTAGACGTGTCATTCCTTGCTATTATTCTTAGCACTTCAGATTTGTGGCCTTAGGTGACTTCAAAACCAGAGAGCTTTCTTCCATAAGAATCTCATTTTTTAAGGAATTGAGTGATTCTAAGGTATTTTTCCCTTCCTTTTTTTAACCATGATTAATAGTTGCCACTAATAGTTGGCACAAATACAACGTTGCAGAGTATCAGAATAGTTTAAAGAATTGCTGATATTTTCTAGGCTGTTGTAAGTAACCATGGTGTTTGACTGTTTTGATCAATCATAGAACTAAATCTGTCATGAGGATACAGCAAATCTGCAGTTACATCTGATGATGCTCAGTATTAATAAGAAGAGTAATTATGGTAGCAACAGAAAGTTACTCTGTTTTGGAATGCGAATGTTAAGATGTTGTTGTACTGAGTGGTTTTTTCCCCCTGTGTGGGAGTGAAGAGCAGTCTGTGTTGAAAGATGTGTTTTGGCTTGTTTGGCTTGAATTCATGAAAAGTAAGGTTTCTCATTCTGGGATGTTAGTTCTGAAGGCTTGGAATAAACACAAACAAAGCTCAATGAAATCTGTGTTGTTACTACTCTTTCTTTTTTTTTTTTTCTCACTAGTTTTCTTATGAATACAAAGAAAGCAAGATGCCAAGGTTGAAACTGAGATTGCTGAAGTCAGCAGAGAGTTTACCATCAGTGGCAGTGGCACCAAAATTCCACTTACTGCTTATTTAAAATATTTGTTCTTCTCTTCCCTGCAGTAGGTCAAACAGGTTTTTTTTTTTGAGGATTCACTGAGATGCTGTCTCTGTATATTTGCAGCTAGGGAAAAGCTTGCCTTGGAACAAACTGGATTTTTCAGTGGATTAATCTGTCCCATAGCTTTGTAATGAGATTATGGTTTATGCTGATTTGTTGCAACAGTACTGGTATATCCAGTCATTCCAATAGCAAAATGCTAATCCTAGAGAAATAAATCTGTCTTCTTGCTGGCAGGCATAAAAAGAATAGGTGGCTGGGAGTCTCTGCTCTCTTGTTAGGTATTAGTGGGTGATAGCTTAAGTTCAGCATCAGTTGGGATTGAAGCAATTTGATTGTATCAGACTTTTTCAGAGGGATTGGAAATTGCAGAAATAAAGCCTTATCTCCTTTCTCTTGATTGTGAAATACTTAGTGATTGCCCAGAGCAAAGTCTGATCACAGTCCTGTGAGGCTGAAGGATTACATCAATGCACAAAGTACCCCAGGCAGTAACATAAGGCAGTCGGGGGGTGCTGCTGTCCTTGCTCCTTCCTCGCTGAGCAGGTAGGGTCTGTGAAGCAAACTTGATTCCCTCTTCAGACAACTGTAAAGTGCTGCGGTGCAGCCAAGAGCAGTTGCATTTCATCCAAGGTGTACAGTGGCAAGAGGCTTCATCTTGGACAAATTATTTCTTGGGTAGATGTATCTTGCCCAGCTCTTCCTGAAGCTGCAAGAAGATTCAGTGTCCCTCACCATCCAAGGTGGAGACAAGTGTAGTTGCTGGTAGCAGACCTTGCTGCAGATGAGCAGCTTTTGCGCAGCACTCTGGGTTAAGTGTTGGGGTTGGACAAGTCTCATGGACATTTCCTGAATTGTCTCACCAGCGAATTAACGAAGAGATGGTGGGAAACTGTTGGTGAGTTTGTGAGGCACAACCTGAGCTGGCTTTGGTGCCTAGCTCTCAAATAAAAATATTTTTTAAAATACAAAAAGCACTTTTTAAAACTCTTCTGTAATTAAAAAGCAATTCTGAAGACCAGTAGGTTGAATCTTAATCTGAGAGACAGCCCACAAGGACTTAAACTAATTTTGCCTGATCTTCGTGCTTTACTTACAACTTTCCCCCATTTCTCGTTTTTGGCACAAGAAGGAATAATATAAGTCATCTTAAAATCAAAATAAGTATGAATCTTTGTGCTGTCAAGGGAAACTCTTCACCCACTGGAAGATGTGAAGTCTGTGCTGGTGATGGAAGGTCAAGTCAGT
>VYZQ01035839.1:0-10846 GCA_013400655.1 Mystacornis crossleyi | reverse complement strand
GCACTCGAGGCTCCAGTCTGATCCCACATTTCTAACGATTTGAAGCTACGCTAAGCACTAGCTACAAGGAAATTGGAAATGTGGCTCCTGAGTTCCCAAGAGACAGCTCTTCTCCTCTTTCATGAGGTCTTACTCCAGAATTCAAAAGGGAGGAGTTGCATGAGCACTACAGCCTACCCAGCTGGTGAGCTGCTGCCAGCAAGGTTGGGGCAGGGAAGCAGTGCCTGTTTCTAGGAACTGAGCAATGCATGAATAAAGTGAGAAGCTGCTTCACCCCTTGTCTACCTGGTCAGGCCTGTAGAAAACCGTACAGTGAAAAGTCTTTAAGGACAGTTGAGAAGCTCATAGTGGGTCTCTTAGCCTGTAGTCTGTAATTCCACTCTGGAACCTCACACCCGTTTTCCTAAAGTAGGAATTTTACAGTTTTAATACCACCCATCTGGCCTTGAAGTTATCCCGTGATGGGAGAAAAGAATAAAGAGAAGGGAGTTGTAAAGGCTGTGTTTAATCAGTTAAAAAATATATATGCTTTCCCTTCTGTGCAAACTTGGGGGAAGAATTTTTATTAAATTCTGAGAAATGGTATATTTTGAGTTGATGGTTCATACGGGTAATGATGCCTTTTGTTAATCTCTTACGTAACATTGCATGAATTTTCATACAGAGTACCAGGTGCAGAAGAAAGCAAGCACATGTGACTGCTGGGAATGAAGCAGTCACCAGTGCAACTATCCCATGACTCCTACCTGGATCATAGTTCATGCTAGTAGCAGGTGAAGACTCTTGCAAAGAAGTACAATCCTTAATGCTTGGGGAATTTGGTTATGGGCTATGGCACACTTTTCATTTGGTTGATTCCTCTGCTTTTGGCTTCACTTTGTTTCAAGTTTGTCCCCACTTTTTCCTTTACAGACATTATGACTTGTTACATGGACTAAATCTGCATGGGAATTTGTGAGGGAAGAAATTGCCATGAGCTTTCTATAATTAGTCTATGAAATCTCTTTCAGACAGACTGTCCCTTTTCCTTCTGGGGTCTGGAGGGGGAACTGTTACAACTGAGCTAACATGGCAAACAAGCAAGGCAAAAATTATTGATGTCTTTTCCTTCTGTAAATACAGAACCCAGCTGGCAGGAATGTAGAGCAGGAGTTTTGACAGGTCATGTGTGTTTAGGGAGGGAGCTGCAGAGAAATCTGTCTCACAGGATGATGTCATCCTCTGAATTTTTGGATGCCCAAACAGATTTTTTTTCCCTTTTTTTTTTTTTTTTTTTTTTTTTTTTTTTTTTTTTTTTTTNTTTTTTTTTTTTTTTTTTTTTTTTTTCTTCTGCTGGAGGCAGTATTTGCTGCTCAAAACAACTGATAGGAAGTGTGGTAGGAATTCTTGGGTCAGCATCCTCCCTATGGAAACCGGCACACTTCATGTCTGGGAACGAGAGCTGGTCACGTCAGTGCTGCCAATTAAAGCAGCTGACATCATGGATGTCCTAAGCTTTGACTGAACTACTGTACCAATTGGTGCCAATAGAAAAATAAAACCGTGCTATTTAAGTCATGTATAACTGTTTATATGGAGAACGTAATTTGTGTGTTTAATTTAGCCTGTGATCCAAGGCAGTGATTCTGCTGTGTCAGGAAAAGGCACTTCTGTGAGCTTTGAAAGTTAAAGAAGTGGAAAAACTGGCTTTTTCCTCTGTCGTGGGCTGTTGTGCAGAGATTTTTTGTTCTCAGTTGGCAGAGATAAACCTGTTTCAGTGGCGGCGGGGGGGAAGCTGTTAACACTAATAGCAAAGGTGACCACTATTACCTGGATAGGAGGAACATGGCTATTTAACTTCTTGCTCTGAAGGACCTGTGCAACAGAGAGGAACTGAAAGCCTGTACTTACTTTCTCACAGCTTTATGTACAGACATGAAGCTCTGTCTTCCATTCATTCTCTTTACTGCAGGTGAGACTCAACTCTTCTGTTGAACCCAAGTGTGCAGTTTGACCCCAAAGATGGGTGGAGCAGGGGCAAAGAAGGAAATCCATTGTACGCTGTAAGAGGGCTTTCCTAAATGTCCTCAAACTAAGAACGCCAGGCTGCTGAGCCACCTTTCACAAAATCTACAATACTGACAGATGCTGCTGTCATCTTGGATGGCTGGTGGCATATGTAGAGTAAGAAAGACCTTTTAAATCAACGTGTTAACAAGGTTATGTTTTTCAGGGGAGGCACCTTCACATCACGCTCTTTAAATATTTGTCACCGGTTCAACCTTTCCAGTTTATCTCACATGAATTCTGTATTGCAGTGGACTGGGAATAGCCAGCCAAGGCTGGCTGGCTGCATTTGAGTGGCTGAAATAATTCAAACTGCCTGCATCTATTCATTGTTGCCTTGTTTCGTGGCGCTCACCTGATCCTTCTTTTGCTCTGTGTGGACCAGCTCATCGTGTCAAAGGTCCCATTTTTATTATGATGGCTGCACATGTGCTCAAAAAGGAAGAGGGATGTGTGATTAGGATGCAAGATCGTACCTGAAGGTCTTCATCAAAATGATGGGAAGTGCATTCATTGTGTTCTGCCAGAATAATTGGTTTGTATATTTTATTTAATTTTTTAAACAATTAGTAACCTTTTGAGCATAGGCAAGTGTGAGGTATGTGTCTGTGGAGGAGAAAGTGTTCAGCAAAAGTATTGATTGGGGAAAGCTGTTTCTGATAAAATGCCCTGTGGGTCTCTGCATTTCCAGACTCATAAAACGAAGTCTGTGTAGACCAAGTAGGATCACTGTGAAGCTTGATGGGGAAAGCAAAACAGGGGTGAGATGGATGGGCAGGGTGACTCGAATAATCCAGTTCTTTAGCTACTATGTCTCTGCTAAATTAATTACTAGGGTTCAGTGTGTGCGGGAGAATTAAGATGTTTGCTGCCCAAATGGCATTCCCAAAAACAGAAGAAAAACAAAGTAGTGCTGCACTAGATTCATGGATCTGAGCTGTGAGATTTGTACAAGTGTGACTTAGAAAGCCAGAACCAGCTGCTGGGAAGGATGTCCCCCTCAGAGTCAGTGTAGGAGAAGAGACACAGCATATCCTGGGGTGTGGGATGAGAAATACCCTGAGTAGGAATGAAGTTGCTGTGTGGTATTAAATCAGCTTTAGGCTTCAGTAGACACTACGGGATTTTGGATGGAGGAAATGGTCAGTACGTGTAACAGTTCACGGTATCAGATTTTTTCTATGTGGTGGTGTTGAACCTTTTAAGAGGAGAGTTGCTATAGAAACATAACACATAAATTTAGACAAACTTTTTAAATAAAATCAACAGAAAATCTGAATTTCAGTTCAGACTGGTAGTGTCTTATTACAGGATGTAAATAGAAGAGAGATTGACATTTATAAGATCTAGTATGCATATGTTCCTCTCTGAAAAACTGCTTTATCTTAGTCTGAAAGAAGGCTGAGATGGACTCAAAATCCTAAGGGTTGGGATTGGTTGGTTGTTTTCCTTTTTTTTTTTCAGTTTTGATTGCTGCCGACTGACCACTCTCCCACTTCAGGAAGTCTGTGGCTGCCTGTGGGTTACCTGTGTTTGTGTACTGGTGTGTCAGTACACACACTGTTAAAGACACACAAAGGTGTCAAAGGATCCGATGGATCTAGTGGATCCAGAGGCCTGCAAGAGCTGTTCTAGGTAGATGGCTGGGAGCAGATGTGCTTGTGCTGCCTTCCTAAGCTGGCAGTGAAGTGCGCAGACTTGCTAATGGCAGACAGGCTTGGCTGATCTTGCTGGTTTATACTCCTGCAGCCATCCTGCTGGTTGTGGGAGTGTTAGGGCAGTAGTGGGGAGGGAGAGGAGTGAGGGGGAAGTGTTGGTGGAGGGGGGAGTAGGGGACAGTAGCAGCAGCAGCGTGGGTGGCGGTGAATGGCGGGAGGAGGAGGAGATGGAGGGACAAGGGCTCCCCACTGGGAGGTCAGGAAACACCAGCCTGGCAAGGATGAGGTGTTCTGCCAACCCCACTTTGGGATCAGGGCTCCCCTGTCAAACTGGTAACTTGCTCTGAGCACCGAGTGGCTCTCAGTACTCTGCTTATGAAAATTTCTGGTGCCTTTGAAGAAAAAGTTGCTTTGCTAATCTGCATTTCTGGTTAAAATTCTAATGACTAGAATTAGTCTGTCTAGAAGAAAGAGACATATGGCAAGCAAATGGCCCTTTTTAATGAGGCTCCCACTCAGCAGTTGGCTGCTCATCCAGTTTGCGTGTGGCAGAGTCTTAGAGCAGCATCTTCTTGCCAGATTAAAAAAAAAATTAAAATCCTGCAACCTTTTGGTGAGTTTCCTCTCAGGAAGGGGGGTGGGAAACATTATAATGTAAGTATTAGAGAAAGACAAAACATCACTGTGGCTTCTTCAACAATTTGTTACCAAAACTGTAAGAAAATATTCCAGAACCTAGTTTAGAAAGCAGGAGAACACACAGTTCTTTACCTCTTAGTGGTGGATGGGTACCATTATAGTCTTTTAGAGCATGTGAAATTTTCAGTGATAAGTAAAATAAAGTAACATAATGTCTGATTTCTGAAAGTCACTGTAGTCTGAAAGGACACAGTAAATGATTGAAGCTGGTCTATAAAATCCTATTAAAATTAATTTCAATAAATACTTCTCAGAAAATACTGTATTTGGTAGCCAGCAGTGGGTCTGGAGGATTGATGGGACCATTGTTTCTAAACTGTGGGTGCCACCAGTATGGGAGCATAAAATTTATGATGATCAGTCTCTGCTGTTGGTAATGGCTGTGTGACTGATCTGAGAGAAATCCATTGCCAAGGTGTAGCTGTGTAAGGATTTATGCAAGTAAAAACTTACTTACGTCTCACTTCCTCATTCAGCCTTATGACTTCAGATGAACTTGTGCAAGGTCAGGCTGTCCTTCAACACTTAACCTTGCCTGCTGAAGAATATTCTGTGCTGTGGCAGTGACTTTGAATATTGGGTCTGACGTTAGTGTTTGTTCTCATGTTGGAATTAGTTTGTGTGTAGCAAAGGGAGAATACCTCGTGCTCCATCACCTTGCTGCTAACCCCTTCGGAAGTTCTGCCTCACCTGATGTGCAGTAGTGCTGCTTTTCCTTCCTGCTGTGATTTCTAACACTTTTCCCGGCCACTCAGCGATTGAAAGTGCAAAGTACTTAGCCACCTTCTGTGTGCGTTTGAGGCTACCCAGCCCTCGGCTGAAGAGAGAGGGCTGCTGGTGCAGTCCTTTATCTTGAGCACTGCCACTACATGGTGAGTTTGTTGGATCCTCTGTAAGAAAGAGGCTGGTTAAGTACTTCTACAAGAAAAATAAAGAGAGGTGTGTTTCAGACCTGTTTCAGTAGGACTGCCTGGAAAAAAAAAAAAAAAAAAAAAGAAGGGAGGTACGGGAGTTCACTGGGGTGGTAGCAGCAGCAGCGTGCACCTAACTCTTCACTTGGTGCTATTTACTTTGCCTTTAGTTGCCATGACTAAAATCCTTGTGGCTCTTTCAGAAGAGAAAAGGAAGCTATTAGCAGCAATGACTGTGCTCATCCGGCTGTTTTGATAACATATGAACTAGTAATTGCAACTTAAAATAACTTCTCCCAGTCCATCCCTTGGCTGCACAGTTGTTATCTAAGCAGCCTGGAAACAGAGCTGCTGCTGGCCTCAGGAGCTGCTGGGCCTGGTGTCTGACAGACTGGTCCGAAATCTGGGGACAAGCTTTTCAGCTGGCCAACACAGTCTAGGTGGTGAAGGGGTTTTGGTAGACTGTTAATCTTTGGTCTTGCAGGCTTTCTTCCAGCTGTGTGTGTCTAGCAGGGACTCTCGGGAAGCTCTCCCTCCCAAGGCCTTGTCTGGACACGAGCCAGCTGAGTGCGAGTGTACAAACCTTTCCTATGTCACATTGCTGGTGTCCAATTATAGCAGCACAATACAGAGGGGGGCAGAGCAGAGGCATTTGACCCTCTGTATTTGCCAAGTCATATTATCATAGCAAGGTGTGAATAATAGCCTCTTTCTCTCTCTCTCTCTCTATATATATATATATACACACACATATATACACAAACCCCAATATGAGATCTCACTTTGATTTGGTTTCCAAGGTATCTGTATACCCGAAGGCAGACTACTCCCAGATACTTCTTTGTGTGTAAGCAATAAAAATCATTCAGTGTGAATGGGTTGAACTTTTCGGGAACTGGGGGGAAATGTAAATATATTTTAAGGAAGGTATGCTCTGATAGGCAAATAACTAAAAAAGCAATGTAACAAAATTGCCTACCTAATTTTACCAATGTGGCTGAGTTAAACTGTGTTCTTTGCTGTTGGGATGCTCGTGGGGGATTTTATTTTTTTTAATCTAGGTTTTCCATTGTAAAGCGTGAAGGGTGTGTGCACTCTTACAGCAGGGTGAATTAAATAGGATCAATGAGGAGCTGGTAGGTCCTGCTGACTGTACAGTAAGTAGCTGACAGTTTTCTACCTGTGAGTAAACTTACAAGGTATCTAGTTTATTTCCATTGTCTTAAATTCTTCTGAAAAAGGGTGAAGAAAATTTAATGCAACCCAAACCCAGGCTTTTGCACTTTCCATCCCTGGTTCTCCAAAAGTAGCCAGAAGAATTCTTTCACGTGCAGTTTTTAACAAAACTACAGTACTTCAATATATTTCAGCATTTAGCTTCAGGGGTCTAATGTCACAAATTTTAAGAGCACAGAATAAAGTTAACTAATGTGTTTGGGGGAGATGGTGAAAGAAGTATGGGATGCTATGAAATTCCTCTATGACAAGTTGCCACAACTTGTATACATCATAATGGGCATGCAAGGAAGCTGGTGTTTCCATTAGAAAGCTTCTGCAGAAGAAGTTTGCAGTCCATACTTTCCATTTTGAAAAAGCTCTCAAGGGAGTGGGGAAGGAAGGTTGAGTCCTGGAATTAGAAACTTAGTAAGTGTTTAAGGCCTATGAAAATTAAATTTCTCTTTCCCAAGTTTTGAAAACCAAGCCAGTATATGAATGCTTCTGAGAGGATTGCTCTGTCCAAATCAATAGCAGAGTTATCTGCTGCCTTGCTTAATAGAAGGCTACTTTTTCAGGGTAAGAACATTTTCAGCTTTAAATGCCTGTTGTGCTCATAAGCTGCTCTGATGGATAGGAGTGATACTGAGTGTAAACAGAGACCTTCACTTTGAAGGGCCTGTGTCATAGGAACCATATGTGTGATTTATGTGCATATTTCTAGTGTTTGCATTGTGTGTGGTGATGATGGGTATTGACTGTTTTCTCTAGTTACTGGTCCAGTCACAGTGATCCTTAGAAGCATTTATAAAATAAAGTGGAGGAGAAAATAAGCATTACTGCCTGGGGCCTCCCCTTGAGCACCAGTAAGCCCTGCTCTTCCAAGTCTGAATCAAAGGTTTCAGCTGTTGCATTTTGAAAGGCAGCACTTGAGTAATACTTGATCTTGTTCATAATTTAGTTGGATCCGTTTAAAACATACTCTCTTTGCAAAGGCTTAGTTGTTTATAAAGCTCAAAACCTTGTTTGGATAGCTATTTGGAAAACTAAAATGGGGGACCTGGTTGGTAAGCATTTGCCCAAGGCTTCAGTATCATCGACTTCAAAAGAAATCAACAATAGAAACAATTTTGGCTGGTTTTGGCAGATGGGGCTTTTTGTTTCTTGCTTTCCTCAGTTGGAGGGATGATCTTGGGAATAGACACTGAATACTTTGACTAGCATTGTTATAAATATTAGTCTCCCTTGCAGGAATTCTCTGTACTAAACAAATAAACAAAACTGTTCTAAAAGTTTGTTCTTACATGTGAGGAACCATTAAAATGAATACAGATACCCTCTTACCTATGTCCTCAGTCAGTTTCTCTGAAATAGATTTAAAAATAACTTTGTGTGCTGTCTTTTTACATTTGGGCTCTGCTTGTGGTACGCAGCCACAACTCCACGTTGTTGCATGCTAAAGCATGTCGTATCATGGCTTCTTAGGCCAGATGAGTTTCACAAGTTAATCACGCTTAAAATTAACTAATGCTGTAACTCTGAAATTTGTCTTGAGTGATTGGTTTTGTTGTTCTAGGGCTTAGTAACCCTTTTCAGGTAATTCTTCACCAAGTGTTGTCTTCATTTGAAATGCTCACCAGTGGTTTCCCTTCGTAATTCCTCACTGGAGGAAAAAAGTTTTTCTTCCTCTACTGTAAGAAGAAAGTGGCTATGGCACATGGGTAATGTCAGAACTTCTGGGTACTGTTTGGAGAAGTGAAAAAGCAAACAGAGGGAAGGATTCAAAAATCAGGGAGGGATTAGATGAAACTCTTCACTGGCCTCTCAGGAAAACTTTTACAGAAGTATGTAGCATTTCCTTAGTTGAGCTATTGGTTTAATTTTTTACTTCCCCCCCCAAGAGAGTGGTAAAAGTCCCAGTAATTTCAGTGGGAGCAGAGCTAGATTACTAATAAGGGCTCTTGAGAAGAGCCTCCTTCTGAGTATTTGGAAATATTTGTAATCTCTCTCGGGTATTCTACTCATACTACTATGGTTCAAAAAGTGAGAAATAGAAGGAAGCAATGTGGGTGGCTTTTGATTATTTGAACACAGTGCCCTGGATCTAGGGGTTCACTTCAGTGCGAGGAGGTAGAGGCTACAGATGTCCAATTCTTACTCAGAGACACCTAAGGTTCCAAAGCCTTTTGTCTTAAACATTGAAGCTTGACCTGGTGTCTATAAAAGAACATCCATCTATATACAGAAATAAATTATAGCAATGTCAGTTAAATGCCCAGGGATGAATGGAGATAATGAAGATAGGAGTGTACATATGTTTGTTTAGCCGATTTCATATCAAATGTAGTTCATATGTAATGGCAGCAACAACAGAAATGTGATTGCACATTTAATTTAGTTTGGTTGTAATAGCAGCAACAAAAAATGTGTCCTTATAAACTCAGAGCATGTAAGTACAATTACTAATTTTAAATGCACTGAATTAGTCACTGCCAACCACCCACAGCAATGGATTTATGTGTATTGCATTTTGGGAGCACCTTTTAGGTTCCTTACTCTTGGCTGCTGTGGCTCAGAAACATCAAGGAGTGATGAACAGTATAAATGTGGTTTCCACTGAAAAGAGCAGGTGCAAGATCATATATAAAGGACTTTTATTATTAAATAAGAGCACCTCTTCTTGAAGAGTTGGACTGCAGACTCTTTGAACCATATCCAATCAAACATTTGGAAACAGATGCCTTCAACTGTTGTTTCCCCTCTCTTTCCTTCCAGTGGATAAAATTGCAGACATTAAAACTAGTTGGTAGTGGTTAATACTGTAAGATAACTTTTTATTTTGAAAAAGCACAAGATATAAAAAACCCAACCAAACAAAAAACAAACAAACAAACAAAAAACAAAAAAAAACCCACATCCAGACTGTAGTAGTCAAATCTCTTGTTTCCATGGCCATGTACATTGGTAGGATTTTTCATCATGAATGGCACATATACCATGGGGAAGTCAGTAACACAGTAAATGTAAAATCTCACAGTACTGTTCCCATGGATGTTTTTCAGTCTGGTGGTAGATGTTTTCTTTCTTCCTTTTCTACATGGGAGTTATCACTTGTGATTTGTGGAGACCTAACAACTTCAATGTCTGACTGTTCCAGAAGGTCTGACTAATAAAGATGACAAAATTTTGTCTGTGAACAGTTACAGACGAAAGAGTTCAGACCAACATGGAAATCAAACTTTGGGTGTTGACACCAGTATTCTTCTAAATAGTGTAAACAACCAGACAGATTATTCTTAGCAATGATTTACAAACCCACCAGAGATTTGATTGCATCCAGATTATAATGTAGCATTTCCCTCTGAGCTGCAAAGTCAGTTATTTTGTCAGTAGAGGTTGTTAGATTGCCACTATTTTTTTCCCTGTCATTTTGCGCCTGTGTGTGGTATCACCTTAATGTTTTTGGCTGCTTAACAGTCTCACAGTAACTAAAGCAAATTCAAAGTAAACATGTGAAGAATAGCTAAGAGACTGCTAAACTTGTGTAGAGATTTGGTAAATTCTCCCAAAAGAAAGAAAGCATTTCTTCTGTGTCTGGCAAATTCTTTTATTAGAATCTTTCCCCTTGTGTTATAGCAGACTGATTTAACTGTTTTTTTGTTTGTGTTTTTTTTTTTTTTTTCCTCTGCAGATGTACTGGCTCCAGGCATTGGCGACTAACCCGAGTTATATTTGTGGAGTTGATGTTTGTATTGTATTGATTGTGCTATTCCTAAATATAGCAAAGTCACTTTTAGACTGTTCACTCGCTCTTGGTTTGCAGTCGTTCAGAGATACATGTTCGTCTGCTAAGCACCACTGTCCTGCAAGTTCAGTACCTTAGCATTTACTCAAAGCTTTGAGTAAAACCTTTGTGATCTTGAGATCTGTGAAAAGCAGTAGTGGAGAAAAATTCCCTTATGCTGTACTTGACTATGAGAAATTCGTAATTATATTTTTGAATAGCTGTTAACTGTGAGAGTAGATTTTGGGCCATTTAAAAAAGCCCTTAACATTCCCCTATTTCATTGTGCAGTTAGCAAGACCAACATATTATGTGACAAAAGCCATTATTAATTTCCTAAAAAGTTACTGGTATATGGTCTTAAAGACTGCTTTGTGTTAGAATAAATCCTTCTCGGGTCCAGAATGGTGGCAGTAGGTTTGCTATGGTTAAGTTCTGTAAACCTTCCAGTAAGAGGCTGCTTATTGTTGTAGTCTTGCAAGGACAAGACAGTGGGGCTATCCCCGTGGTTCTTTGTTGTCCTGGTTTGGACA
>VYZQ01035836.1:108517-127412 GCA_013400655.1 Mystacornis crossleyi | reverse complement strand
AAAGACTTAAGAACAGGGTTGCTAGAAAATTATCTTTTTTTTGCCTTAGGTAGGTTTGACTACTGGTACTATTTTGTAGGTTAGGTTTGATGCTCCAATTTAAATGTGTGGTATAATTTATGTTCATTATTAGTTATACTATATAGTTTTTGTGTAGAAAAAATTCTAAAACCAGGAAAAATACAGAACCTCACCTAAAGCCTGTAAACCAACAGAAAGAATTTGTTAGCAGGTTCTGAATGAGGTCTATGGCAAAATTTTGTGCAAACTGCTTTATAAGGCACACATTTCACATACAAATGGCTCAATAGCCGTTACCTAGACCCTCTTAGCAGGAATGGCACTGGACATTAAAATGAAATTACTTACAATATATAATGTTTGATCTTGAAGCTCCCGACTTGCCACAGCTTGTTTAAACAGACGAACAAAGTCATTCAAAGTATCACAATGCACAGGACAGGTCTGTTCTGTGTCAGAAGAAGAGCTTTGCAACTGGATGAGAATTTCTTCCAGAAGAAGCCGTGATGTAAAGTATTCCACACAGTTCACAAACACATGAGGAAGCTGAAGAGAACAAGAAAAATTATACAACTGTATTTGGCTTTTTCAGTGTAAATATTCCAGAAATAGTTTTCTCTTCCATATGAGAGAACAAAAGAAACCATACCCTGCCAACAGAATATAGAGCAAAACCAAAAAAAACTTGTTAAAAAAAAGGGTCAACTATGTACCTAGTCAAAATATTATGTATCACAAACTGAAGAGAGAGCTGATGAATGTTCAAATGGAATAGTGTACCTTCTAATTATGTTTAAAAACTGAAACACAATGTATCCTTTAACTACGTTGAAAAATTGTGAGCAATGCATAAAAAGAAAACCTAATAGCATTTAGTTCAAAGAAATTTAGACAACTGTAAGGCATTACAGTATCATAAAATGGCTTATTAAAAATTACGGTGTCTAGAAAACAGACATCTCAAATGTAAATTACAAAGAAAGTAATTTAGGACACACTCCCCAGACATACTCTGAATGTTTTTGGCATTCAATGCACAGAAATGATAAAGTATAAGCTTCTATATCAGACTCATGTGATCAGCATGATTGTGAAGAATATTTTTAGAAAACCAGATCTTTTCAGAGCAAAGAGTGAGTGAAAAAAACAGAGTATGAGATATATTATCAGTATCAATTTAGTAATACTGAAAATCTATGGTAATTTGTCTTTAAATAGAAGACACTATAACCTACAAAATATTACCAGTAGTCAAACCTACCTAAGGCAAAAAAAGACAATTTTCTAGCAACCCTATTTTTAAGACATAGCTTATCTGCACAGCTCCATAATCTCTGGTAAGGCAGATGCTCTTTTTCACACTCAACATTAAAACCTCTGGAAAACATTAGTCACTGGGATGGAGGAATGTGTTTGTCTATAACGAAAAAAAAAAAATCCAAGTACTTCATCCCAGCCTTTCGACTTAAAATATATGGCATATGATTCTGCAGATGTGGGGAAGTGTGGGTACATGCTGGCAATCCACTCACACAGCATGTAATAAAAAGCTTTTATATGATTTTGAACTCCATTAAAAGGAAAGGGCTACATCACCAAAGGCAGCTATTCAAAGTGCTGCACCTCCATAGCAGAAGGAAAGCTGGGTGCCTCAGATGGGATTCACACCTCTACATTACACAGAGGACACCCATACGTGGTACAAGGTAATCTGTAGAGAGAGTTGCTGTTTAGAACCAGCTGCTTTCCAGGGCCTGGCCACATCTCTGGATATGGTGCAAGAGGTCTGCGCAGTGCTGTGAGCAAGGCATGAAAAGGCTACTTCATGAAGAGTATCTTAAACCTCTGCCTTCTGCTCTTCTCCCTCTGCAGAATTTTTAGTGAAGGGGTTTTCTGCATAAAACCCAGTCCTGCAGATAAGTGATAAGTTCACTGTGGACAAGTGAAACCATCAGGGCTACAGAAACACATAGGTAGAAATTTATGGTTTAGGCGTGAAGTGGGCACCTGTCATTGGATTTAAATCCCTGAATTTCATGACTGACAAAACCAGAGATATTAACAGATCTAGATGAAAATTTCTGTAACGACACCCTTCAACTTGGAGGACTTTAAAACGTGTTTTGGGAAAAATTAAAGCAACGAGTCAATGAAGCTACTTCAGGCTAAGTCATGGAGACAAGCTGAACAGTATTTGCCTCCTTTTTTATCTTTTTTAAACTTCCTTAAAAAGTTATTATGACTTACATTGTATCTCAGTATGTACAACTTAATTTTATCCTAAGTGCACTAGAGAGAAGAGTGATGCATTCACAACACACTAATCAGAGGAGAAGAATCAGAAAGGCAGAAATTGTTGAGGAAACAAACTTTTGAGAAAGTAGAGACTGTTTCGAGGAACCATGGTTATAAATTGTAAATTCAATATCCATTGTGGCCATTCTTACCTGTAAGGTAGTTAGAAGAGTTTGCATCACGTAAGTCTTTCCACTAGATGTATGTCCATAGATAAAGATGGACGGAAAACTAAACTGCTGACGCTAAGGGGAGAAAAAAAAAAGTTGTTGCTGTTTCAATTCTTCTTTTTCATTCAACAGATGTAAGATTTATCAACGAATTTTCCCTCTAAAAGAAAGTTATCTTCTAAATTGAGGCATGAAATATAAAATACACCAATTATTATGGAATCAACATGATCAAGTTTTATGTTTCATCTTCACTGAAATGATGGGAGGATAAGTTGCAAGAATCAAGTATCCCATAACTGCCAGTGAAACTGCTATAACAAACAACAAAAACATACACATAGAGAAAAGCAGTGGGCTCTTAATTCCAATTCGTTAACGGAAACAAAATCTTGGCAAGCCCGAGCTGCAAGCCATACATTGCCCTAGCTTCTGCAAACACTACAAATTGCCAAACACTAATGTGAAAGATGGGTAACAAAAAATAAAATCTCAACAAAGAGGCAACCGAAACATGTTCACAATGACAAAAACACCCTTGAATTTCTCTTCTCCCCTCTAAGACAGTGGAATGTCTTTGTTCTATTCAAAATACAAATAGCACTACCTCTCCAAATACTGACAGCAACATGGACACCTGGGATTCTCGACATGGCACCAAACTTTCCAAGTGAAGCAGGTCAGCCGCTGGGTATGCTGGATGTTCAAGATTAGGCATTTTGATGTTCCTGTAGTTTAATCACCTAAACATGCACGTCCCTTTTCAGGTGCAAAGATAAGAAATAAAGTGATCTGAAAAATAAAGTTTTCATTATCATTTGCTTCCATATGCATGAAAGGAAAACAAACAGGAATTGACATAAAATCTAAACAGACATTCTAGCTCAAGATAAGGGCGTAACTATGATAGATTTGAAAGACTTTGGCAAAATTGGACTTAACTATGTAAGGCATTATACAAACATTTCTACACCAGACAAAATCCAAAAAACCAAATCAAAATAGAAAGGCATACAGGATATGAGCAAATCAATACAAGAATTAATTTTCCTAGTTTAGTTAACTGAGGAATTACATATTTAGTTCTGGTTCTACATACATTTAAAAGTAGCAAGAGAATAAAAATGAGTAAAGCAGATTAGTCACAGATCATCACCTCCCTGAACAGTCAATAAACTAGGATTTACAAACAACAGGAAAGAGGTAGGACATAAGGAAAGATAAAGATGACAAAGTAATAGCTCTCTGGCTGCTTACAGGAACACTTACCCCATCTTGAAAGCAGCAGAGCAGAGGCATATGAAGAAAATCCAGCTGATGGCAAAGACTGGAAATACTCCTTAAAAATAGTAGGAGTCCAAACCAGTTACATAAAACTGTAATATTAATGCCAATTTACCTTTTAGACAAGGAGTAGACAGGAAAAAACAAAGGTCTTGATTGCTGTAACACTGGGAAGGCTGGATTTTAGTGACTGAATATAGAAAAGCACCAGTCAAAGATATACTTTGTCTGCACTTCCAAAACTGCTGGAAAGATGGTACTTTTACCTGTTGTGATACAGACAACATGCAGAGAGAGAACTGAAATAACCTCAACAGCTGGATTCTGATTTTGTCAAGCATAACATAACTTGACAATCAAAAAGAAAGTTTGGAAATTTCATTAAGGCAATAAGGATATCAACAGACAGGATTATCTGTATGTTATCAAGACCAAGATAATAAACAAAGCACTGCAAACACTTTTAAATGTAAGTATTTACAAACAAATACGTTATGCTGGGTATAAGCACAACAGCACAAGAAAAAAGGTTAGCAGAAGATATCAGAAATAGCAGGGGAAAGGGAAAAAACAAACTGTTCTGAAGGAGAAATGTAATAGTGGATTGCGCTAACAGGAGAGCTACTGGGGTACAAGGAGGTTAATAAATACAAATTTATCTATGGAATGCTTTAAAATAGAGTTCCTTTTGGGACTAAACTCTGGTAAGTATTTCCATAAATAGACTTGAGAAAAATAAGATTTCTTTTTTTATTTTTACACTTTGCCTTCAATGCTTTCTGAGGTAAAAGCTGGGATTGGAGACTCATCAAAAGAAAAATAAGTGGAATTAATGAGGAAAAAAAGGATATCCCTGATAATATAAGTAATTCAGTACTTGTATGACACCTACTTGTAAGCAATCATATCACACATAATAAGGACACAGTTAGCTATCAAGACACTAAGTCTGAAGTGACTTGAAAAGTAAGTTTATTTGTAAGTCAATCACATATTAAGTATGGGAAATCAAAATAATTCTGCTATCAGGGGCAAAAAAATCCCCATAATCATATGTATCAAGCAAATTATTTCCTATAGAGAGAACCACATAAATAGCCTCGGCCCATTTTATCAGCTTTGAGTGGGTCTGTGCATCTCTCCATCGTATCTATTCAGATGTCTATTCAAAATGGAATGAAGACACAAAATCCCAAATAGTTTGATTAAGGTTGCTCTCTAAAAAATTACCTAGGTGTATCAAGGATGAAAAGAAAGAAATTATGACAGGAGTCTCTAAAACCAAGGACAAACAAGTGGGGAAAAAGTTCTAGAAAAGGCTGAAAAAACTGTGTAAATTTAAGAAAAAAAAGACAGCCCTTTTGCTCCACTGGCTACATGAGAACAGGGCTTGACAATGTCCTAAATATATCGAAAGCCATAAAGTACTTCAGCTTTTCAGGGCCACTCCCAGCTAAACTTCCCGCCGGAGAAGCACAAATCGCCTGTTGATCGCACCGTATCTGCCAGCCCTGTCTGCTTCTCACACACCCCTGCAAATACCAACTTACACCAAACACATTTCAGCCCCTGGATGAAAACCTACATCTCACCTGGCTGTATGTGCGTGTCTTAATCTCCAATGGGACCCCATTCATGAGCTCACAAAAGAAAGGATGCTTAGAGCAACGTGTTCACAAAACAATTAATTTAGATTAAATGGCAATGATAACACAAAGTATCAGCCAAAGCTTGAATTCAAGATGTTCCAGCCCGAGAAAGGTTGTACGCGTGACTCCAACCAGACCAGGAAGGTGCAAAAAGCACTTACTTCGCAGCTGAGACCAAGTAAGGCTGTTAAGAGCACAAGTTAAACTTCATGGTGGGATTTCATTATTTACTAGGACTTCTCTCAATTCACTGGTCCTAAAATACCTACATTTGGCAGCCCTTCCACACCTAGCATAAAAGATGACACACACAAAAAAACGACAGCACTTAAGAGATTAGCACGGTTCTGCGTCTCCTCAGGCCGTACAAGCCCCCTGGCCGGCACAGGCGTGCCTTGGCTGAGGGGGAAATGACGACCCCCGGCCTCCATAGAGCGCGGCTTAAGGGCTCCTTCCGCCACGCGTCTAGGAGGGTGAGGGTGCCCCCGGCCCAGTGGGCGGCTCAGCCCGCGGTTGGTTTCGCTCCCGCACCGATTCCCGCCGGGAAAGCGGAGCGGAAGCAACTCTGCCGCTTCTGCTGCTCACTGCCCTCCTTCCCGCCCGCCCCGACTCCTCTCACCGGCTCCTCACTCGCTCNCCGTGGGGGGAATCCGGCGCTTACCCAGCAGGGATTTCCCACAGGATATCCTGTGTCATCCCAGCGGGAGAGCCGCGCGGGCAGTTTGCCGCTGTGGGAGCCCCAGCGCTGAGGCATTTATCCCACAGGGACGGGCGTGAGGGTGTTGCAAAATGCAGAACATGTAAACTTTTCCTTGAGAAACGATGTTCTTTGGTTTTTGTATGCTTTGAAATCCAATCAACAAAAAGGCGGAATTAATCCGTGAAACAGAGAGAGGCTAGCAGGCTCTAAGTGGTGTCCAGGTGTTACAAAGGCAAATTACTTGGTAGAATGGCCCTGTTAAGGTCTAGGGCTGGACATCTTTCAATGATTTCAGACCTCGGGGAGGTTAACAAGGCTTGGGAAGAAGGATGTACCACTGCCAGTGGACACAAAGGTTGCAGGATTTATGGGCCACAAGGCCAGCTGACAGAACTCCCGAGATAAAGAGAAAACTAAAAAAACCAACTGTGCTAAGTCAGCTCCGACTGGGTAAAAGGTAATTCCGGCAGAGGCAGATTGTGACCACAGACCCAAGAAACCCCCAGACCCAAAAGAAGAGAAAGATTGAGCATGCAGACTAACTAGCATGAGAAGCAACAGCATCATTAGTTCACAGAAGAGAAAATACTAATGAATAAAAGAACTCTGTAACTTGTAGGAAATGAACACTAACTCCTTGCTAAAATGTGTAAGTAGTAAAAAGTTTTGATTGTTGGGGTGATTGATTTCTGCAATACCACCAAGTGCCCAGGCTTGTGGAACTCAGAAATGAATGTCACTTTTGAGTGTGTAAATGTTGGCTTGTTGCATGCCAGTAATTGAATTTTGTGGACAGAATATGATTTTTGTGGACAAGTAGAGCCTAATTTACATATTTAAAGTGCACATAACTTACATGTATTCATACTCAAAACCGCTTAAAGCCAGGTCTGTGGAGCCTCTGCTCCAGTCAAGCTCTCAAAATCCATAACCATAGGTTCAAATTACAGCTGAAGTTATATTATGCATAAGCAGTGCACACTGTATTAGAGGAATAAATGTGACAACTGCATGCTGGGTTATGGAAGCTAAAGTGATAACTCCTTCCGTAGTCGAAGCTGGGTGAAATGTTAAATAAGTAAATAAGACTTGTGGGAATCAAGCATGACTTACTTTTAGCAGTCAGGGGTTTTTGTAAATATACATGTACATGCACAATCATCATAGCTTGGCCTGAACAGTAGTTCAGATCTTTAGATACACATTGTAAATTAATGGACCAAAATCAACCTGAATGAAATCAGATACAGAGAAGTAAAAAAAAAAAAAACCAAAAAAAAACTGATTTATGGTTATCTATACAATTTTGTGTACAGTCCTGTTTTTTTTTTAATGGCCTGCTATTTATCACAGTTTTGTCAAAGCATGGTGAAATTATTTTTGCTGTTACTGAATTTGCATATATGTGGACAAAAGCTGTAGTATTACTAGTTCAGTCAGCTTCTTGACTTGTGAAAAGATCTTAATTTAGAACAATAGGTATGTTTTAAAATGTCATATCAAGGCATATGCTTCCCAACAGGGTGAAATACCCTTTTTCCTAGCTTTTGAAACCGTGGAATCTGTTGGAGCATATTGCTCTGCATAGAGATGGACCATGTTTCAGAAGAAAATCCCAAATATAATAACTGAGTCTCAGTGAGTCCACATTTGTATAGAGAACGTGAGAGAGGAAATGAAATACCTTGGAAGCAGTTCTTACTGATGTTTTAGAACTTGCATCTTCTATGGATGACTACTGAGAAAATCTGAAATTTGGTTTGGAGCAAGAATCCTAAAACAAGAGGTCAGCTCTTAAACATGTAGTTTTCAATTCAGTAGTTCTGTTGGAGATTCAGTGATGCAGCCTGCATTCCCTCACACTTCGAGGTCACTTCAACACAACGTAAATCCATATTACTTCACAGAGGAGAGTCTCACTCTCCCTGTTGTGTCCCCACTTCCACTCATTTTCTGGTCCTAGTATTTGGGTGGTTTATAAAGAGAGCTTGTTGAGGGAAGCAGTCCAGCTTAAATCAAACCAAAAGATACTTCACTGATTGCTGCCTCACTTCCAAAAGCCCACTTATTAACTGAGTGGGAGCCCACTCCTGTCTCATTTAGCTTCTAGTCTGCACTCAAACAAAATGCCCAGTAGCAATTCTGTTTATTAATCCGAAGTGCCACCATTATTATCATGAGGTAAAACTTTTTTTTCTGTATACCTTTAATAATTTAAAATTATTAAGAATATTGTTATTGATTGAAATGGTGGGACTATAGTGCTATGTTTTTGCAGGACTGACCTGAAGTAACTAACACAGAATCCTGGACTTTTAAATCTGCAAATGAGAAACTACCACAGAAGACCATTGATCAGTTCTGCCAATTACTTGGGCATATCAGTATCCATATATTCCTATAGAAAGTCTCTACTTCCCAGTAAAACTGCTTAAATTTAGTAAGTGTGACTTTTATTTTCATTCAAGAGGCCAAAACTGTTTAGTAGCAGTTGCTAGAGATAGAATTCATGCCTAAGTATAGATGGTTATGTGTAGCATAATAAATTTCAGTTTAGATCTTTCATCAACCACAGTTTTCACAGATGTCACTCAATACGCATTTCTGAAGAGCTCTAAATTATTTAATTTATACTAAGCTGTCACATGTCTTTTTATCTTTTTCTAAATGAGTTGCTTAGATACCAAATATATTCAAAATGAGAAAGCAAACAGTAAACTGAGGCTTGAAACTTGTATGTAACAGAGCAGGAAATAGTCCTTTCTCACTGTGTTTGTGGTCTGATATTTTATATTAACACTTTTTTCTTTGTGGAATTTATTTTCAATCCAGGTAGTGATTAATTTTCATTCAAGTTTTTGCATCCATAGTTCCAGTTCAGCAGCAAACTTTAAATACAGAATATACACTCATTTGGTTCAAATCACTGGGATTCCTCATTTCTTAAACTTATGTATTTAAGTGAATTACAGGATTATGTTCTTTACATATGTCTTTCTATGTATCTAAATAGAACCATGTATAGAACACATATATTTATCTAGGTTATGCATGTATGTAGAGCTAGACAGAGGGACTTATGTATATAGAACATGTGCAGTAATTTTTTTATTTCTCTCTTTCTAAGATACATATTACCAGAGATGCCATTGTGTAGGATGCTATTGAGACTGTATACAGATTATTTTTTAGCAGTCTCTTCCTGTTCCAGAAAGTCAATTGCCGCTGAAAAAGGTGCAGAAAAGAGTTTTGACAAAGAGAAGGAAGAAGGTTTTACTTTGGAAAGATATTCACTTGAAAGCACCATTAAGAAATGACTGCCACCACATTTCTTGCCTTGTTGGATGATACAGCTCTTTCAACAGAGCAAGGATAGTGCCATTATCTACCTCTACAGAAGTCATCCACTTAACTTAAATTCCCAGGTAAAGATTATTTAAAATATATACGGGGTGATTTTTCTTTGAAATGGATGAAAAGATCTCAAGTGACTTATCTCCTCATTGTCCTGATAATGAAACAAGAAAGTTTGGGGGTAGTTAGGCTTTATAAAAGCAGATTTGGATGAAAGGACTTTGAGTTACATCAGGAGAAACAGTCCCTGGAGACAGTTCTGTGGGCTGTGGATGGCAGGAGCACAGTATATTCCCTTCACATCTGTTGCTGTCTCCCAGTCAGCCCCCGTGTCAGTGCCAAGGGGTAACGCCAGTAGTGACCTGGCACTGCTCACAGCCAGCAAGGCTTCTCTTCCACCAGCACTTGGCAGCAGAATCAGAAACTGAGATTTGATCCATAATTTCTCGTTAAGTTTGCTAAAGATAGACAATGATGAATGTTTAACAATCTAATCGTTAGTGATTATAATCACCAACAGTGGATTTTCAAGGAATTAGTAGTAATTAAGCTCTCATTTATAACTCATTAATATGAAAAACAGTAATTCTATGGATTAAACACTCCCATAGTATCTAATGCAGAGGATTTTGCAGACAGAAATATATGATGAACAATCTAGAGTTTGAGATCTCCAAATGAGATTTGACAAAAATATCACCATCTCAGACAAATCTGTCGCACAGTATCATAACAGTTTACTTGGAATTTAGGCCTCAAGGGAAGCAATCTGTCAAAGGTGAAGGAAAGAAAATAAATACCTTTCCTGAAGCTGCCAATAAACAAAGTCAATTCATGCTGGAAATATCTTTCTTTTTGTGACATTTCCATTAATTCTAGGCATGTTTGTTTTCCAAACTATTTTTCTGGGGAAATGATGTTCTACCACCAACATCCTCAGTTAAATCAGTGTATTAACCTGTACGTTTCTTTCTCTAAGAAGGTACATAGAAGATTGCAGGAATGTACGTACTCCTCACAGAGAACTTTTACCAGGAGTGTAGCATTTTTAAATACAAAACTGTGGCATTTTGATAAGTTATTTTATATTCTTTATAAATCAGAAGGCCAGGGAAGGTGAATGTCATTATAGGTATGTAACCAGAACTTGTTACTTATCATTATGTATTCAGATTATGAAAGTCATGCCAAAGTGATGCCATTTCTAGCTCAGGTTAGTTCCACCTGGTAATTCTTGGCTTACTTGCCTAAATGCCTGAACATAGACTGAATTGTTTAGGCATGTGAGTTTGGACTCAATTAATTTGCGTAACTGGCATTTGTTTGTAGATCCCAGTGCGAATTGAAATAAAACTGAACTTGTTTTCATCTGTATTAAACTCCCTGTAGTGCTGAAAACTAACTCACACTACATTTCTCTTTGTCCATATGCTGGGGTCCTGTGAACAGAGCCTGACAGCCTTGGTTTGCAGCTTTACTTCAGTAACAGTTTCCAGCACTGCAACATGACATCCTAGAAATTTTAAAGTAGTTTTTTATCTCTCATGACATCATCTGTGATGCAGGATTCACATTTCCAGGGACCATAATCTGTTGGGAGGGTTTGCTTTCCTTAAATTGGACATATAACTGTTGATACATTCATTGTGAAATGGATTTCTTTCTTGTGAGGTTGGTATTATTTTGAAAGTGGTTGGGTTGATTGTTGTTTCATACTCACAGCAATATCATTTCTGTGGGATTTTTTTTTTTGCTAGCTTCCAATAAATTATGAGATATGGAGCACAACATTTTTTGTCAATATAGAATTGAAAATTAATTTAATATTTTAAAAGAAAATCTATTAAATATTGAGTCTGCAGGAGAACACAGCAACTGAGTCATCACATTTTTGGACTTAACTTTAATATCACATCTGTAGTCTAGAAAAGTAAAAAAGCAGCTAAATTTCACTGTGGTCAGATAGACTACTTACTGAGGCTAGTAAGAAATCCTATCTACTTCTCAGCTTGAACTTCCCTTCAGCTTATTTTCCATGACCATGTAACTGTCTCAGTCTTATGCCAAATTCTCAGCAAAATAAATTTGGCATTTAGATAACTGCATTGGAAAAAAATTCCATGCTAACAATTTTTAATAATCCTAATTAATTATTGATTAGTGCTAATGACAGCAAAAATTGATTTGATGTTTGCACTGAGCTGAATTAATTTACTTGTAAAATGAGTGCAATTAACCACTAAGACTAACAGTGAAAATGTATTAATCTCCCTTTTCTAATTCACTATATCAATAAAAAAGTGTCTGTTAAGTGATAAGCAAAGAAAAGCAAGGTAGTTTCAGGTGCTCGATCTTTTATTGCATTTATCACCAGTGCGTTGTGGTTTCTTTCAACTACAATAAATAATACATGATTTGGAGAGAAAAGCAGTACAAATCTTGGTAGATACAGGTATTTTTTCTTTCCATACCCTCTGCGCAGCAATAAATGACCATGTAGGACCGACCTTTCTTCTTCATGTCTTTCAGCTACTTTGTCAATATTTATAACAACTGTAGTTTTTACCAAAGTATTCTAGCACTTACACAACTTATTCTCAGCTTTTAGCTAGAAAAATCTGTGCTGCCTTTGACAGCTTTGCACTTAGAAATTTTTTTTTCAGCTCTTTACTTACTAGTATGGTCTCATAGTCGAGCATACCCTCTGCTTGCTACATGCAAAGAGTATTTTTGCTTGTTATTCTTTGAATAGTCAAAACTGAGTATTTAAAATCATGTGGAAACCACATGCAGTATTTCACCAATACCACACTCTGAGCATCATATTCCACCTTCAGGCTTCTGTTTGGTATCCCCATATGTAGGTCCAGTGATTGTCGGCCTCTTAATTTGCCTCTTCCTGTGAGAAGTTCACAATCAACAAGCTATTTATCGGACCATACAGGTGACAAGTATATCTAGATGACAAATAAATGTCCCCTTTCTGGGTTAAGTGAAGGTGGCCCATCCATCTGTGTCAAAATGAAGAGGTTTTAAGTGTGGGTGATTCAGTCTGTCAGCATCCCTCAATGCAAAACAGACTTTGCCCAACTACTAAGAGTCTCCCCACCATCCCCTAGGATCTTTGCGTAGTATAATTTCATTCTGAGATATGATCACACACTTCATATTGATGACCTGTATATTCTGTTCCAGTCTGTGAGGTTGCAGTTCAAAAAACTGGAAACACGTAGACTGGAGACAGATCAGGTTGATCACCAGAGTAAACCATAATCACGGTATAGCAGAAGCCTAATTATTTCTTTTTAAGTTCTTTTCCTTGGTATGTATCATAAAAAAGGGCAATGTTAAGGAAGGAAGTGGAAAGAGAGAGCTCTGCTGGGATTTAAGATGTATAATAACCTTTTTAACTGTAGATGGTGTTGATTGGAAGGACAGTGTTAGTTGACACCATGAGCTGATCAGAGATGTAGGCAACATTTCCTGTTAAAAGAGTGAGAAGATGGTGTGTGGTGATGGGTTATATATGCGGAAGTCCTGTTCTGAATGAGACATCATTTCAGAGTAAAAAGATCCATGAATGGTGATTGGGTTACAAGTGACCAGGAGGATGGAGATGTTGCCCACAGAAAATCAAGAAAGAGTATTCAGGCAGGTTAAGAACTCTGGATTAGACCCTTTAAACTCAGCATGACTCAGAGGACTGATGTGAGAAAGAGAGGCTGTGATTTTCACTTTTGTACAAAAGAGGACTGGCTTAAAAAGAGAGTTATTGCTGAGCTGGAATAGAGGTAGGAGCTAAATCTGTTTTCAGCAGAGAAGATGAGAAGATTTAAATGAAAAAAGGTGTCTGCTGATGCAAGAATAATTCTTTCAGCTATGAGTTAAAAAAGCTTTCATTTGAGGACATTTCAATTGATGATTTCAAACTTCCAGACTTTGTTTCCTCTGCAAAACTAGTGATACTGCCAAACCCCACCTTTCTATCAATATGTATTTGCTGATACCTCGGTTTTATTTGTTTACATGTCTCAAGACACTGCGTGTCTTGAATTATGTTACATTCTGAAAAGATCAAAGGCAAAGCAGTGTAACAGCCACATCAATTACTTACTAATCAAGTCATGATGTTGGAGGTGTCATGTTTAAAATACAGCTATGGCTCAAAAGAGAATGCTGACCTCTTCTCCAGCCTAGCCTAATGAAGAAACTGGTATGTCAAAATTGTTCATTTTTAAATTGTCATTGTTACTGAGACTGCCCCAGCAGACAAAACCCAATAGCATCAGTGATCCTTGAATCCAGGCGTGGAAGAAATGCCCAGTCCTGCAGACCTCCTGTATGTCCTGGTGGGTTGTTGCACGTTCACAGAACACTCCAGAAGACAGTGCCTTCCTTCCTGAGAATGTGATGCTGTTAGGGTAAAGGGAAGTTTCTACTTGTGTTACAGCATCATGTGGAGCTGGACTGGTGCTGTAGTGGTGAAAATGAAGCTGTTTAGACTCTTGGCACCATGGGCTACTTCGTGGAGGATCCTGAGCCTTCTGTCCTTCGCAGTCACTGCTTGAGCAGCACTGGCTTAAAGGACACACTTCAATCCATGACAATAAGACATAAATCAAGAAATACGGGAACTTGGTATAGATTGAAGGGATGATCCCACACTCTGCATGCAAAGTTATTGCTGGAGGATGAATACATGCTTCAAGAAAGCCTACTTGGAACATCTGTCAGGATTATAAATAGCTGCATATTCCCAGAAGATATGAGAAGGTTAAAAAGAAAAAGATACTCTGCTTTGTGCCTGCTGCTGCTAGCCAAAATATTCATTAATATGGATCACAAGGTAGGAGTGAAATTTTTAGCCAGCAACTGATCCAGGTGGAGTCGATTTCTTACTAGTAGTTCTATTCTGAAATTCCACAAGCATTGAGGAAGGCATGGAGGAGCAGGCAGAAATAATTAGGGAATATGTTTGTTTAGAGTAAATGTCAGTCTCCTTCTACTGACCCCTTCTTCACTGCTTTGCAGGGCTTGGCAGTGTCTACAAGCTGCCAAAACTGTGTTGGTGGAGAATGGAAATGGCATTATTCAAAACAGGTTTAAAGAGCATCCTAACATCCCTGTGCATCACCCCCAGCTAAGCTTCATTTCAGCACCCAAAGACACACATTACAGAGAGCCAGCAGAACCACCAGTGACAGAACAGGAAAATAAAGTTTCCTCGTGTCTGTAACCTCTTTTCCCATTGTCCTGTTGTGGAGACTGTTGGTTTGGGCTTTGTGCCTTCCTTAATAACCTTAGAGGTTTAAAAGCCTTTTGGAAATGAGTATACACTGTGTTCTTAAGAACAAGTCACAACTTACTGGATGTGTGTGATAGTGATGCCATCCTGTCTAATCACTAACACAAGGAAGCTGTATCTACAGCTCCAGCTCAGAAAACATGAGGGAACTTTGCTCACCTGTGTTAGAGTGTTCTTCTAAGTGAAGATGAATTTTATCACAGAACTAGATTTTCATTCAAGAAAGCACTTTTGCTTTCTAGTGTATCTCTAAAACAAAATTCAGATATATTGCTTTGGTATTAAATTTGTTTGGGAGCTCCAAACATAGCTTTGTTACCCCAAAGCTATGTTTCACTTCTAAAGCATTATATTGAAGCAGAAAGATATTTGCAAGTCAGTTTTTAAAACTATAATATTTCACTTGAGTTGCATTTATGCGGAGTGAGGAAAGAACGGCTCCAATGTTTTTATTGTATCATTTACATTGCAGTTAGGTTCTCAGTAGCTCACGTGGCAACTATCCGGTATTTTGTGGTTTGTCCTGTAGTCCCCACTAGCAAACCCAGACAGGATAGGAGGTCTGTCCCGGGTTACAGTGTATTCTATTACCATCTTCAGGAGCTGTTGAAACCAGGTGTAGCAATGTTCCTTGCCTCCTCCCTCTGGACTGTCTTCTGTTAATAAGCCCAANTCAGAGGGAAAGAGGTTGCATTTTTCCATTTCCTCTCTTCCTCCCAGAGAGGCTCCTGCCTTCCTTAGTAGACACTTGTCTTTCAAATCAAGACAAGGCCACATGTCACACCACTTAGGGATGACCAGAGCCCTGCTCCTGACCCAGGATCTAGCAGAGTGGAGAGGGTAAAAATCTGCCTCTGCTTTGAATGCTGCTTATCCTTTTCAGGGGCCATAAAGGCTCGTTTTTGTTCCTTTCTCCTTGTGCTAGGGCTTCATCCCAGTAATGCTGGCTACAGAGTAGCAAATGGAGCACAGCCCTGCTATGTTGTCCATCCAACAGCTATGGGAGTGGTTGAAATCCTTCATGCGGGCAAGGACTTCTGAGCATGAGGCTGTTCCTATCTGTGTATTGAGGGCCTCATCTGCTTGGTGTTCCTGTGGCAGAGCCCCACATACTTAATGTAAAGCATATGCTTAAATGCCAACAGGATGCCTGGAACAAGCTTTTACAGGAAAAAAGTCATCAGCCTGAACTGGTGTGCATCAGCCTGTATTTGAAGCACAGTGGTTTCAAATGCATCGTCAAATCCACTGTATGACTCCTCTATGTGTTTGATTTAATTACTGCATGCGATAGTCCTAGGGGGAACCATCTGATTTTTTAATGTACTGTATCAGTTGCTAAACCTCATATGAAGAAAACCAGCAGGAAGTGTGTGTAGCGTGAGGAAGACTAATGTTCACATTTCTCCTGTATCACTCAGGCTGTAACTAATATCAGCCATTCCTCCAAAGGTAAGGGCTCTGAAAGAACCCTATACAGCACCTTACTGACAAAAAAATAGGAGCCTTAAGGTTGGACTCCTGCCTAGTACCCTTGCAAATTCAAGTCTTCATTAGAATTGAAATGGGAGGTGTGTGGTGGGGGCAGTCTGTTCTGGAGCAGACTAATAGGGGCTGCTTCACACTGTCTTTCTGACTCACTGAATTCACCAGAGCTTGTGTTACTGTTTCCATTAAGTGTTAAACCTCTCTTTAAAAAGAAATGGCTGTCCTCCTCAGATTTTTAGTGTGTACTCTGCAAGAGACCAATTAAAAACATTAATTAGCATCAGTGCTACCTTCTCTCTTTCCATCCAGCCAAAAGCCTGCAATGGATTCCCCATCTCCTGTGTTTAGGCTGGAGGCTGCTCAGAGCTCCTGCCCTATGTTTGCTTTACCTCCTTTTACAATGGCTCAGAAGAAGAGGCGACTGTTTCACAAGTATTACTACAAGAAGGATCTCTGAAAACTGTGTTGTTTATATCATTCAGAGCAGTGCACTGCATGCCAAAATCCCATGCCATTCTCTGGGTTTACTAGTCTGTCCACATAGACTAGGACTGGTCACAGTCCATCCAAGTAGAGTAATTAACCAATCATTAGTTTGATGACAAAATACTTGTAATTTCATCCTTCTTCTTTTGGATTTCTCTGTGACACAGGCAATTCTTCAGTCCCAGCTTTTGTTGTCTATGTTATGTCCAGTACATCCATCCCAGTCTCTGGAGAAACACACAAAGCAGTGAGTGTCAGCCACTATTAAAATAAACTGAGTAAAGTAAAAGGCAAGCCCAACCATTGTCGTTTAATTTCACAGCTCTTTTTCTCAGCTGCTTGTAAATCTGTGTCCTAGACTATGTGGGCATACTGCTCACCAGTCATAGGAGAAGGAACCTTGGAGCATGCTCAGAAGCAACATTTTTCAAATCTACCTTAAGAATGGGTAGTTATTAAAATAATAAAAAATATAAAGAAATACTAGCATTTCTTACAACCTGTGGACAGCAAGTACAATACTTTAATCATCCCCTGGTCTCTTTGTAATAGCATGTTATTCCAGTGTACTGCATGGCCTTAAATGAAAGTGGGTCCTGGCCATGGGATGCTGTAGGCCTGGCTGCAACAGATTCCTAATTTCAAGTACACTGGCTGACTAGTGCTTATTACAGCTCTAACATTTCTTACTTTGAATCTTTGATAAGGCACAAATGACCAGGTGAGCCTCAGCAGTGGCAGGAACTGAGTACTGTTCTCTCCACATCAGCAGCAGAGGAGTTAACCAGGCAGTGTCTGAGATGCACGCTGGCCCCAGGACCAAAACAAAGCTAATGGCAAGTGACAACCTGCTCTCCTGCAGCTCCAGCTGCAGAATCCCTATGGCAACTTAGCCAAAATGAAACTGTCCTCACCCACGTGTCTCTGCAATTGCAGGAAGCTCTCTCTGAGTGCCTAAAGAAGGAAGTGAACCTGACAGCAGATGTGCTCTCCTGTCACCACAGGGATAAGGTATATCTTCAGCAATTTTTTACAGAGACCATCTTATCCAGATCATCTCTGTAACAAATAGAATGACTACTTTTCACTCTATTCTTAGCTGAAAGAACCCTCACAAAAAATCCTGCGATACTCAGCAGCTTGTAATTCACTGATCTCTGCAACAGCCACAAATCAGCAGTAACGTGGTCTTTTGAATACATTGTTAGCACCACCAGAGAGATCATGAACAGAGACTGAAACAGATGAGTATACCAAGGACATTTTAATGGTTATTTTAAGTTCTCCTTAATCCAGTCTCTGTACTTGAATTTACAGAATCCACGCTGCAGGGTTTGTGTTTCAACATCATTACATCATCAAATACTGCTGGAGGGGCCTCAACACATTTAGATTTTTAAAAAGTCTGAAAAATCTGAAGAAACCTTCAGAAAATATCAAACAACCTTTAAGCAATTTACATTCTCCACTAGTAGCAGGGAAGGTAGCAGACTGGTTCATTTGTGCACCAATGCAATAGCATTTTAACCTACAGCTGTTGATCCAGAAACTCTGGAATTGGATGTTTTGAGCCTCACCTTAATTTTCCACTGAAGGACGTGCAAGAAACTCAGTATTTCCCGAATTTTATTTCTCTTTACTAAACTGTCAGTCCAGTATATGTCCTCACATCCCAGTTTGCATGGCTCTTAGAGGGTCAGATTCATACAGAGGTCTGGTTCACACTCACAGGGCACAGTCAGCAGCCAGGTAGGGACAACTGTCTTCAAATTCCTGATGTCAAAGAAGAACTCTTTGGGCCTTTTCTTTCCTTTATTGCTGGTAGGCCAGAGTATGAAATATGAAAATCTCCCTGTAATACAGACTGGAATATTAAGATAAAACATTTGCTGTTTTTTCCTGTCTGTAAAAGAAAAAATGCTGTTCAGTCTTTCTTCAGTGCAAAGACCTGCTACTGAATGAATCTACTTGTTTCTGAGAGTGCTGAGAAGTTGAGACTCCATTGTCTGAGGCTTAAGAAGGCCTCACTAGCATTCAATAGACTTTGATGTAAAATGTTCAAGAAAAGAATTGTTTAAATAGGAATCATGGATGTGATGATTTAAGAATACAAGCAAGGTGGGCTTTTGACAGTTTAGTAAAG
>VYZQ01035836.1:69783-88219 GCA_013400655.1 Mystacornis crossleyi | reverse complement strand
ACAGAATTCGACACTGAATTGCCATTACGGTCTGCTGGTGTAATCCAGCTAATAATCCACGTCCCCTGGAAGGAGATTGCATTATTCCTCATTGTTTGCTCTGCTTCTGGCTTCACCATCACTCGCTTTGTAGACTGAGGACTTGGCTCCAGCACTTGGCTACTGATGAGGGCAGTGACAGTGCAGGTTTAAGTAGATATTAGATAAGGTTACCTCCCGGGGTATTGGTGTCATCTCCTAGCACAACTCAGAGTAGCCTGAAAACTGCTTGAATTGAGAGCAGGCACTGTTGATCCCCCCAGTTACAATTACTTAAATACAAGGATTCAACAAAATTGTGGGGGCTGGTGTCACATAGCTGTGCTCTACATGGTGCCAGGGGAGGAGGGGATGACCCAAAAGCCCACTTTGTGCCTATATGCTACCAATGACTTCTCCTACCAAGACTGACTTCATGGCAATTTTATACTATCTTTCAGGTGTAAAGCAGTTAAGTGCTGTCAAGATCAAGACCTTNGATACTTCTTCTTACAAGCTGAACACTTGTCTTCTCAGGTATAGGAGCTACTGAAAGTATTCATAACATATCTTCAAAATACAAATCTACAGCAATAAAGTTTCTGCAGGGTTGGTGTTAGAAACTGGTGGAATGATTTTCTTTAGAAAGGTACCTTGATTTCCATGTATCTTCAGAAAGAGATACCTACTTTGTTTTCTTCTGCAGCAATGAACATTAAGGGGTCTGTACTTGGTTTCCCACAAATGGGTTGTAAAGTACCCTACAGTATCAGAAATATGAGGGCAAACACTAGTCAAGACCCTTGGGAGACCCTTCTGAGATGGCAGTGAAAGGTGCAAGTCTGTTCTCCAGGTGATATTAAAAACTCCACTACAGCCAGGGTGAGTCATAAATGGAGCTTCAGGATATGTACCAAATCCTTCCCCAGCGTTATGTGGAGTTACATTGCAGAGACTACCTGTGGTGGTAAAATCCCCTAAAAATGGTGAACCATGGCAACGAAGGGCACAGCGATGGGGAGAAGGTGTTCTGAATGATGACTTGGTTATCTCTACAATAAATATGTTGCGTATTATTTTTGCAAAAAACCAGTGAAGCATCACATACCGCCAGCCCATCCAGGGCATTGCACAATTAATATTTTTTTAGAAGCTGTGATTTATAAGATCTTTTAAAGGGAAGGAAAAGATAACCATTGCACATTCAACTGCCTGAGAAGGTAAAGCACAGATAAAAAATCAATGTTGCATAGAGGCTCTACAGAGAGAGCACATCCTGGTCCCAGACGAGCCTGACAATGTTTGCATTCTCACAAAGAAGAGCTAATCAAAGCTGTGACACAGTTAAGTTCCCCTAAATTAGAAGATAAGGAGGAAGGGGAACTGAAGTCCCCAGGAAATTATTTGATACTTCATTTGCACTCAAGAGGCAGCCCAACAACTGTCACTGTCAGAGGGGGGACAGAAACACAGGAGAGGTGCTGATTCCTTAAGATAACACTGAAGGAGCAGAGCACTGCTGATTTGTTTCCTCAGCTTCTGTGCCCCAGCGAAATCTCACAATGACAAGTACACTGGAAGCTGCTTTTGTTGTTTATTGTTTCCCTTTCAGAACTTGATTTGTAATCAGGAATTTAACCTTCTCTTTTATACGTAGCTTGTTTCGTAATTAAACTTGCTGAGCTTCTGAAGTTGAGGTGAATCTTGTAAAGCTGTGCATGTGTGTTGCTTCAGAGGAGATGAGTTCAGGGAGAGTGTAACTTGCAGGCATTCACTGAAGGGAAGCAGGTATGGAAATTCAGAAAACTGGATGTTTTGCTCACCATCTGGAAAATTTGGGTTTGGGCGCTTGCATCAGCATGTGCCACAAGGAGAGAATTGGCACTGGCAGGGTGTTACCAGACAGGAATATGGAGGGGAAACCACAACACTGTGGCACTGAATATTATTTAATACAAATAAATGTGACAATATTTTTTTCAAATATTTGACCCCATTTAAAGTAGCCATTGAAAATTAAAATAGGTTTGCAGGCAGCTGCATTCTTTGAGTAAGAATACATGAACTGCAATTCGCTATAAAACAGGGTAAGAGTCACCTGATCCACATAGTTCAGGCTAAAAAATCTCCTTAAATAAACTGCATTTGAGAAAACATTTGTCTAGAAAGACCTCTGTCCATTACCTGCAGGATTCCTGCACGCAGGAATCACAACAGCAACTCTGAAACCCTGCCACTGCTTTTAAGAGCCTAAATGTAGCTGGAATTCATCTGAGTTCAATTTTGAGCCAGTGAATCATCATCTCCATTTGTCTAATGGTAAGAAGATATCTATTACCGAGTTTCTTTTGTGACTATAAGTATGGATTGATTAAGTCCTCTTGTAGCCTCATGTGTGTTAATCACACAGATTTGGGGTGTGGGGTCTTCCAGGTTAAAGCATGTTTTCTCCTCTCACTGCTGTTCTGCTCTTTATGTGAACCATTTATAATTAATTAATATCCTCCATTAGCTGAGGAACCTGCATTACACATGACAGTGTGAAATGACTGCCAAATGCTCTCATTTGTTTTTCTTCTGCATGTGCATCCGAAAATCCCACCTATAGAGATGTTTCCCATCCCTCATCTGTGATGTTCATTATTTATAACTTCAATTTGTAGAATTAAATCTAGTACTAAATTAATGTATAGAGATTAAGTAATATTGAGTAAATAGCATTACTATTCCTTTAAAAGCAAAAATGCAGCTACAAGTTCTCTTTTTTATTTTTCAGATGTGTGTTGAAGGTTGTTTCAGCTTCCATTAGAAATTGTTATCTGGACTTAATGCTTTGCCTGTCTCAAGAACATCTAACCACTACATTATTATAGTGTTTAATTTTCTGAGTGGGACTTTCAAAGAGCACAGTCTCTGTAAAACTGATCTCTGGAAGTGATCCTAGGAAAATGGCTTTATGGAGGATTCCTGATTCTTTTGTTGGCATAATGCAGTTAATGCTGGTAGTCCTACAAATAAAATGTAGTGATATTACCCTTCATCTTTCATATTTTAGTGCCCTCAAGGTTTGTATTCAGTTTTATCTTGGGATGATATTATTTCTTACTTGTCAGGACAGATATGAAATTTTATGGCATACGTGGAAGGGAGATAGCAAACATTTAATTTTTTTCTCTAGTGTCAAGGCAGATGACAAGAATAGATAAGGAATCAAATGCTCAGATAGTTTAGAGCCCTTATGGTTGAAACTACTCATAAAATTGATCCAATTCAAAATGCAAAATTAAAATATTAATGCTTGTGTGTAGATTGGCCATGCAAAAAGGTGACATGTTTAGAGATGATCCCACATATAAAAAGGTGGCTGTTGGAAACTTTCAGTAGTATTTAAGAGATTTGTAACTGTTAGGCTAAACCACTATTAGCCTGTTCGGTGATACAGTATCATGTCGAGATTCTGAAAGGCAGGCAAAAAGATTGAATGTGCAAGTCCTTCAGCAAGGAGAAGTTATTCTGCTTGTGGTAGTGAGGGCAGGTCCTACGCCCCTGTCCTAGGGGGATAACAACTTTCGGTGAGGCGCTAACCATCCCACATTCATCTCAGCTTACCTGTAGCTTCACAGACAAATAATGTTTGCAGAGTCGACAGAGGCATCTAGAGACCCACTCACTGAAACAGAAGTACACCGACTTCCCATGCATGAGGACTTCGGAAAAGGAGGAAAAATTGACTCAGGGATGCACATTTAAGGAGGCTGCCGAGAAAGAGTTGATGTCCTGCCTGGGAGCTGCTTCCTGCTTTTGCATCAATGAGTCTTCTAAAACTTCCATCTGGGTTCCATCAAACACTTCAAAGTCCAGGGTTGTTGCCGTGACCATGCTGGAATTGTATCTGAGTGGCATTGAGAACCTAGTCTAATGTCCCCGGTCATTCTGGCATCGTCTTCTTTCCGACCACAAAGAAATGAGTAACTTCTTAGGAAAAAAAAGGTTTTTTTCAGTGTAGACTTTCTGTACACTTGAATTTATATCTGACTACCAAATATTATTGTGTTTTGTTTTCATGTGCTATGTAGGAACCTAAGAACAGCTCCTTTTTTGTGGTGACTTGTCTGTCTTTGAACAGTTGCGGCAGGGATTTTCTCTTCTTTTGGACTCTTACAAAGGAGGAGTTTTTAGGGTTTTACCTTACTTTGATACAGTTATGTATTAAAATAAGATTAAAAACCTGCAACAATTTTGTTTCAGGAGTCATACTGCACAAAACAAAAGTAAGGAGTAACTAGAGGAATTTCAGTAATCTTCTCATGCAAGATGAAATACTTAAACATCATTTCATTCAAGGAACAGGGACATACTTTACACTGAGAGAAGAGGATCTACCCTCTGAATTACTGTAGGAAACATTTAAATCTATGCTTGAGGACCAAATAATACCATACACTGTCCATGTAAAAGAGCAAGAAAGAGGTAGGTGATAAAAAGACTTGAAGGCAATCTCCCTGCAGGCAGATTTTTATGTGATCATTCTTGCTCTACTCCTCTGGACAATAGGGAAAAATACCCGGAGGGGAAAAGTAAAACAAGAGTGGAGAGAAAAGTTTTTGCTCATTTAAATTTTTCTTGAATTCATGAAAGAGCTGCCAAAAGGCAGAAAGGCAGTTCAGCATGCTCCTAAACACAGTTTCTGTGGACAGCATTAAATCTGGTAAGCAGCTTCTTTTTCCAGTCCTTTTTCTGTCCTGTGCAGCCGTGTCATGATCCTGAAGCTGACAGCACGTGAGCTGCTCAGTCCTGTAGCCACCACAGCTCTGCAGTCATGAGCCACCCACATGCCACAGTTGGGCTTTTGGGTAAGACAAATGGCCCACGTTTGATGTGAACAGCTGTGTCTTAGGAGGCATTAGTGGGATGTTTATCGTGGTGAAGATTGGGATCCACCAGTGGAGGTTCAGGATTTCTGCTTTCTCCTGAAGGGTAACTGCTAGATAAGTCACAGCCTGATGAGGCTGGACAGTGGTCTGATGATAACTGCCAGACCAAGGGCTGTTTCTGAGGTGTCTGCAAAAAGTGGCAGAGAGAAATGAAAACTTGCTACATGAGCTCTGTGCCCTCCCTGGGAAATGTTTATGGATCTGCAAGCTGGAAAAGGCTGGGGCTCAATGTACAGCTCTTCTGGGACACGGTGGCTGTTCTGCTGCAGCACTACTTGAGAAAACCCTCTCAGGAGTGTGCTTCACTCACCCTGCACAGGAAGCAACAAGGGTGGATTCCCTGGCATGCAGCAAATTTGAGAGCCACAGGAGGAATATGTAGCAGTGAGGAGGGAATCAGCCTGTTCTCCAGGTGGCAAAGAAAACGTGATGTGTAATTATTGAGCAGTGTCAGGTTCTGAGGCACAGCTTACTCCTGCAGACCAAAGGGATAGCTCAGGTTCTGCTTATTATGAGAAGCCTGCAGGCTCTGTGTCCTCCCCCAGCTTGCCAGCTGCTCTTTCCCAGGTTAGTGCCACTGTCATTTACTGGCTGCCACAGAGGCAGCACAGAATGTGCCACTATGGCACAGGGTGCAAAGTCACCAAGGTGCTTGTTTGACAACTACTGTGTCCCAAGATGAGGGTCCCTACCCTTCAGGAAATGACTTTCCTGAGCATCCAGATGGCTGGGAGGAAGTTTGCTAGCAGGAAAAGGAAACAGAAAGTGCAGCCCTAGAAAAGAACAAAAATATCTGAGAATAAGGAAAAGCAAATGTATCAAGAATGATAACAACCTAAAAACCGAACCCACGAACCAACCAAAAATCCCCCCAACAAAACCACACCCCAAAACAAGAGCAAAACAACAACACAAAACTTAATACACCCTCCAAAAAAACCCCCAAATTTAAAAACAAAACAAAACAACAAAAAACCTCCTAACAAAAAAAAAAAAACAAACCCTCCAAACCCCAAACCAACCAACTAAACAAAAAACCCCAACCAAACAAAAAAGCAATTTAAAAAACCAAATTAAAAAAAAACCCAAACCCATCAGACTGAGGTCTGACTCCCCTGCAGTGCACACCACTGAATACAGAAGAGGGACCAGAAGCTGCAGTGAAGCTGTCAGCTGGGTCAGGTTTGCCATACAGAAGGCACAAGGTGTTACTCAGGGCAACAAAACATCCGTAGCTGTTTAGGAAGGTGGCTGCATCTCTGCAGCATGTCCAAGAATCTGCCTGCAGCAATGGCTGTCCCTGGATGGCAGCTCTGGAGGGCAAAACTGCTGCTGACAGGCAGTCCATCAGTCCCCAAGGTAGGGACAGAGCTGAGAGCACAGCAGCACACAACACTGCTGCCCTTTGAACTAACTCAGCGGTACCAGAATGCATTAGATAAACATCTTCATCCAATTTAAGCAGAATAATTTATTCATAAGTCTCTCATGAGAAAGGAAGGCACACCTTATTCAATATTTTATGTAGCTGATGTGGTTTGCAAAGGATTTGTAACTGACAGGTTAGTAAACAACCTTTTTTAACTCCTACAGAAAAAGTGGGCAAATGGTTGCATTCAAACTCCTGCAGAAAACATTGGGAACCCAAACACTGCCATGTGTCTTCCTTTTAACAACAACATAGTATGTTTACAATTTTGCAGAATGTACGGGAAAAGAATAAAAAGTTAGAGGCTGTTTTCTCCAGAAAGGCAATTATGCTGAAATGTGTTGAAAGATGTCATCAATTTCAATTAAATTTGAAAGAAAAAATCATACAAATTCAAAGCTGAGATGGAATGTTCCATATGTTTAATTTCTTAAAATTATCTTTGTTGTCAATATACATAGATGTTTATACTACATGTTTACTATTTTTCTTACTTCATTTTGTGCAGATGAGGCAGTTCAAAAAGGTCATATCAGCATTTTTGAACTGAATTATTCTGTGATTTCAAATTTTTCATTTTTGTTATCTCTGTGCATAAAAATCAATCTCATCACCAATTCTGACCTTGGAGGTGGTGGATTGCACTCTGCATCCACAGTTGTGCAACACAAAGCATAAACAGAATGTAGTAAGGTCACGAGAAAATCCTACTGTGGGACTTCATAGTTTCGTTTAGTTTGTCATGCATCCAGCAGTCCTGGGAGCACACTGAAGAAGGAAAAAATCTAAGCAAGTTCTGCACAAAAGAGGCTGTCTATAAATAGTTGGAAGTGTTTTGCAGTGAGGACTATAATTCCAAGTCTGTCCGTTTTATAGGGTAGATGGGATTTAAATATACTTGTTGCAAGCCTTTACCAAGCTTTCTCTAATTCTTGAGATTACTGAACCCATACTTAAAGCAGTAAATTCTGCAAACGTTACAGACCCTGAAGAAGTGGAAATGCTGTTCAAAACTGCTGTAGCATTTTTTAATCATGTTAAATGAATGGTCAGCAAATCATGGGTCAGTCAATGTTACAGTCATTCCTAGAAAGAGAATGGGAAATGGGGTGTTTTCAAATTAGTGTGTCAGAGTGAGAGTTCCATAGAGCACTTAACCTCCTATTGTGTGACATTTCTATTCAAAAATTAACACTGTCCAGTACAAATATCACAAGTACTAAGTTATGATATGTTTTATTGGGTATTTCTTAAGAAGAATGCTTCAGAAAAGGTGTCTCTGAAAAGTTCTGTAGTGATGAGTGCCTGGCCCGGTACTGGTCTTTTTTTGTTGCTGTTGTGTTTTAATAAAGTTTGGAAAAATTCACACACTATCAGAATAGCAGATCATGATAAGAACTTCTGGAGCACTCTATAAACTGAATGCATATCACAGGGGGAAAAAAAACAACAAAACAAACCAACCAACAAACCAACCCTCCCGCAGTCAAGATTCTGGCTGCCTTTGAAGGAGATGGGGTTTTACACGACTTGTTTTAACAGAGCCAGACAAAGGTTGTCATATTTGTAAACAGGAATTGCAGTTCTGCCTGTGAACACTGGGACATTGCATTGGGATAAACAGGGTTGCGGAGGTTATGACAGATCAATCAGCTGAACAAAAGCACTGATGATCAGAGTGCTGCTGCAGGGCTGGACTGGGAAGCAAGGATGTTTCAGCCTCACTGGAATGGAGATCCTGGCCTGAGCAGGTCTTGGAGCGTCCACCATGTTACCAAACAGCTGAGTGGTCCCAGGCCAGATGCTTCATGTTTTCCGTCATTGCTTCCTAGTTGATGATGCTGTGAGCCAGCCTATATGTTTCTTCCACCCCAAAAGTCAAAATACTATTTATAAATTGGCAGAGGTTTAGAAGTGAGACAGTTGAGTAATCCAGCATCTGGGAAGTGCATATTACAGTGATCGGTATCTTTGGCATCTCTGGCAGCTTGGCTTTTTCAAATAGTAAGAAGCAACTTGATCAAGGTCTTTACGTGGGAAGAAGACACCATCTGATACATTTAAGTTCTCACATCTATTAGAGAAAGGTACAACAAAATCTAATACCTGGAAGCTGAATCTAGACAGGTAATTACCATTCTATTATATCCTAAATCTTCTGTGGGGTCTTCTCACAGGCTGTCACTAGGCACTTTTCTGGACAAGTAAATCTGCAAAACAGACCTAATATTCCAGTGTATCATCTTGATTTCAAGACCCACATTTGCTTCTCACAAGTTACTGTCCTGAGTTCTGGCTGCCCCTAGGACAGGCAGAGAAAGAAGCACTACAAAGGAAACAACCACACTATTTTTCAGTTAGATTTTTTTTTGTTTATAAGCTGCAACATTTGACACAGCCAAAGCCTGAAGCAGCTTCCTTCTGCCAGGTCTCCCCAGCCCAGGCACACCACCCCTTTCCATCTTCCTTGGCCATGGCATTCCCGCGGTGGGGGAGGGAGAGAGGTCCTGCAGGCTGAAAGCAAACACCTCTTCTGGCCTCTGCCCACTGTGGGCTTCTGCAGAGAGACATCCTGCATAGCCCTGTGCTAAAAATCTCCAAGGTACTGCAGGGAAGAGCTGCATGATGCTGATGGCCCTTTGTCCTATCTTCTCCATCCCTGGTGGCTGGAAAGGACCAAGGCAGTGTTGTTACTTGAAGGCTCCAGCCCATGGTGACTTCTACAGGACTTCAACAAGACCAAATGGGATTTGTAGTTTGACTAGGAAAGCTCCCAAACTGTGAATTGTTTTCCCCAAAACGTATCCTAAAGACCGAGCACAAGTTTTTGGTGCGGAGACACAGTGTTCTGGGTGAATTGTTACAACCTTTGTTTTGCAAATGGGTCTATTGTAGTCATTTCTCAAAAAGACACATTATGAATCAAAAATCAATTCACATGTTGAGATATTAATTTTGAGTAATAGTACCAGGGGGAAAAAAAACAAGCCATAAGTGCTCTCTTGCAATATTTTCAAAATGAAATGGTCTTGGCTTTGTTATCTAATACTGTTTCATTCTAAAATTGATCTATGTTTAGTGTTAATAAATAGTAAAAATATGTGAAAAGCGAGTAATGTATCTAACTGGATATTAGCTTTCCCTAATTTATTTTCAGTTTGGCCACCGAACAGGAAAATCAATTATTCTCACAACTCTATTCAGTATGAGTCTCCTCCAACATATTGCTCTCCACAATTTTCTCCTCTATTATGGAGACTCTTACCAGTTAAGATTAACTTGTGGTTTTCCCCAGATGATGACTTCTGACATTTTCATTTAAATAAGTTCCCTTTAAATTTTTCTGCTGTTAATTGTGATTATAATGAGTTAGCCTCCACTGTAAGTTTCATTAACATAATGTTTATTGCCTCCTTTGGATAATGAAGCTATTAATTAAAATTGTATCTAACAAGGATCCACTGGGTATGTGACTAAATATTGCTCCAACTTTGGTTTTGATTATTTTCATTGTCTTTCAAAAGGTTTTCAGCACACATTGTAAAGAGCCTATCCAGGTCACTTCAAAAATTTTGGACAAGATACTATAAAATGCAGTATCACGTTCTCCAATAAAATCAGAATGCTATCCCATTTCCCTCCTATTGCCATTTAACTGGCAAGAACTAAGCTGGATAAAACATATGCTGTGTAAACTTCCACTGTTTAATGCTATTTGGTTTCATTAGCCTCTTCATGTTGGTGGCCATCTCCATCTGTTTTTCCTATCATTGTACACTTTTTTCTTATGCAGAGTGTAATAATATTGTCTTTTTCCCACTGTAAAAGTCTTGATACTTTTTTTCAGAGCTATTAAAATGTTGGCTTTACTTAACAGCTCTTTACCTTGGTACCACTATTAAGATGAAGAATTAGTTTAGAGACATTTTTGGGCCAACTAGAATTTCAGCAGTACATGTGAAGTAAATATTTATTCAAATGATTGCTTAGGGCTAAAAAAAAGGAGACATTCCAGAAGTCCATTTGCATCAGAAGAAGGACCAAAAGTCTACATAAAGTGTTGTTCTATTTCTCAGTGGAAAGGGAATATTTGTAACACATGACACAAGGACTGAAATTTGGTGGGATTTTTTTTTTCTTCCTCCTGGGTATTAAATTTGATCATATGATTAGTGCCATTACCTTTATTATAAAGAGGTGAAATTCCAGGTGTGGAATAAGAATAGGTTAAAGACCATGTAGATGAGTTTGCTTATTAGGGGAGTCTGCAGAAATTAGAGGGAATTGTAAATCTTACAGACAAGAGGCTGAGGCAATATTACAGCACAGACGGGGGACGACAGGTTTTAGAAGACTGGGAAAATTAGAAAAGACAAATATACCATATGTATTTAGAAATGGATGACAGAGGGGTATGAACATGGAGGATATAACTGAAGAAATAACAAATAGATAAGCTTTACCTCCTAGAGTAATATAGAAATGAGCAATGTTTTTTATGGATACATGGAAGATAAAACAGGGTTGAGGAACACCTAATATAGATTTATCAAGGAATGATCTTGTCAGATTTAATTTCTGCTGTTCTATTGCAGGATAACTTGTAGATAAAGGCAAAGACACAAGTATCCTCTATCTTGCCTCCTTTAAGGCTTTTGATGCCCTCTTAAATAATATTTTCACAGCCAGATGAGAAAAAGTTTTTAGGTGAAGCTCCTGGGAGGTGAATGCGTAGGTAGGTGGCAAGGAACACTTTAAAAGAGCAGCTACTTGCAGCTCACTGATATATTGAATGTGTGTATCTTTAGCAGTCCCACACAAGTCTGCCTTAGGTTTGGTGTTACTCAATACTGTTATTAATGGCTTGAACAGTGAAATAGGTTATATGCTTATTAAGTCACTAGATTATATTAACCTAAGTGAGCTGCAAGCACTCTGGAGACCTAAGCAGTTAAGCACTTAAGCTGTGCCCAGGTTAGTATAACCTGCTTGTCATCAGGGCTAATTAATCACATTAAAATCTTGCTAATGTGACCACACTGCTTGGGGTAGCTGTAATACCCCTGAATGGCACTGCATTATGCCACAAGAAATTCTCTCAAAGAGAGGAATTCCACACTTTCTCCATTTAATCACATTCCCCAGTCTGCTCCAGGTTAAGATACTGATTTACTGGCAGGTCACTTAGGTACACTTAAACATTTTATCATAAATCCTCCTGGAAACAGCAGACTCAGTTGTGCTGTCTTGCGTAATGCCAGAGTGAATGCTTGCTTTATGCTAGGATATCATCTTGCAGCATCAAAATCACACACTGCAGCTCCCAAGCTTCCCCTGCAGATTCCTCTATCCAAGTATTGATCAGGCCCTGTGTGTTAGAAAGGTCTGCATAGTCCCTAGTACCTATGCTAGAAGAGTGGTAATTTTCCTGCTTTACATGAAAATATATTAGATTGCAGGAGGACTATGATTCTAGCAGATCAATGCCAGAGGAGTTAATATCACCTACTTTTGCCTCCCCATTGTATAGTTCTAAAATTAGAAGCAAACAGAAACACTGTGCAGCATCCTAATTGGCTTGTCACTAGGGTAAAGTAACTGGCCAGCTTCTGACTTACCGGAGATCAGAAGGTGCTCTTGCTACATCCTCACTGGTCTGTTGCTTAGCCTCTTGGGAAGAAATATTTGGAAGTAAATGTAACATGTATTTAATTAATTAGGATTTTAATCTATTTAAAGCATATTTTTTAATCTGGTGTGAGGTAAAATATTTTTAGTCACTCTCCACTGTGAAAAAAAATTACCTGCAAACATTGTAAGTCACATCCTGACTGCAGTAATTTTACTTTCTTAAAGGCAAAGAAGGGGACTTCACCACTGGCAGGTACAATTTTTGAGAGCAACATCAAAGTTATATTGAGCATCATATAATCCTTATACAAATGACTGAATGTTTATGGTAGTGAAGTTTTAGCTACCTACATGATTCTTGGGGCTCTGGAAAGAAAATCTAAAATGCATCTTTTTGGCAGAAGAGTTTATGTATTTACTTTAGACTAGGCTGGTCCAGAGAAATATGAGTCCTTCTCCACGTGGATTTCAGTCTAGGAGACATATATTAACTAAGCTTTTATTACATGAAAAACATGTCTAGACAGCAGCCTTAGCTGCACAGCTATCTTTGAAGATGTACAGCATATAGCCTGCAGCACGGTATTTCACAGCACCTTTTGTGTTGAATCTTCTGACCCTCTGGCAAACAGCTGCGGCAGCAAGAGCAGCAAGATTCCGTCACTTCAGGGGGAGTCTCGGGTGGTGTCTCTGAACACCACACGACACAGCAAGGCACCTGAAAGCTCTGTCTGGGTTAATTAGCAGCACTGACAAGCAGGCTAAGCTAGTGAGGCAGAGCGCTGTGCTGGGTGGCTGCTGCTGGCAGCGAGATGACTTGCTCAGAAAAGCCCCAGGTGCAGCACTGGGCCTTGCAGAATGCCCCTGGCACAGTAACAGAGCTTACTGGGCCTCAAGAGGAAGTGTTCCTTGGAGAGCAGGGAGTGAAAAGTTTAGCTTCCAACTGGTCCATAAAGTGTTTTATTTTAGACAGTGTGTTTCAGAGTTCTTCTGCAACTCCTCCAAGTTGGAGAGGCTGAGGGAAGGAAGATGAAGCAGGTCTCAGCTGAGTCATGTGTCATGGCACCTTAAGATCTCTCCTTCCTCACCATATATCTTAATAACTGTGTTCCCACTTTCCCTGTACTTACTTCATCAGCTTCCTCTGTACTCCCACCTGCTCTTCCCTTCAACAGCCATTGTTCATCCCACTTTTATGCAGGTGAACCCACCCTGGGTTAAGAAGTCCAATCTTCTGCTGTCACTGGGAACCCTGGTACTTAATCCCTTTATGGAGCTTTTCTTTCTTTTCAAGGCTGGTGGGATCTTTTCTTCCTTTCAGTCTTTGCTTCCACATACAGCCCAGGTACTTCTCACCCTCCTTACATCCTTTACCTCTCACAACAGCCACTGCTCCTTGCCTGAGCACCATTCTCCCACCTGCCCCCTCTCTGTTTACTGAAGTGGACTTCTGTCATTTACAGCCAAGCACCTTGATTCAGGGTAGACTTTGGGATATGTGGGTTTTTTCTGATGATTGCACATCATTCCCCAGTGCTTTGGGATATGAAGTCCTGCAGCCTTCTGGTAATGTGGCTCCAGAATGGCCACACTGTACATCCCAGCTCTGCCCTTATGGGTGGCCTACAGGACTCCCCCTCCACTATCACCACCACCAGTAGGATTAAATTCAAGAGCTAAAATTCACAAATCTAAGCTACTCTCTAATTTTTGGCCTCTAACAGTAGGCCAAAATTGGACCATTTCTGGCTGCAACAATGATGGCAAGAGGAATTTCAGCAACATTAATAACAGTAATTCTAGCCAACCCTTTGCTGTGCCTCTCCCACGGTTGTTAACACACAGAAATAGAAAGAAATGCCATTTCCTACTCCCCAAGAAGGAACATTTCACCAGTGCAGCTGGGTCCCAGGGGAAAGCAAGCCAAAATGTGCAGAAACTATAATAAAATAAGACATAATGTAAAAGTTAATGCTTTGTTATAGACAGCAAGTGCTCACCACTGGCGAGGCTGTGGGTTGCCACAGCAACAGGACTACACACACCACGCTGCACTGTGGGGCTGCTGGGGCTGCACGCTGGGGCTGCACATTGGGGCTGCTTAAAGGCCATCATCCTGCTGCCCTGAGCAAACACACCAGCAACTGTTTGCAGCCAGCTCCAGACAACGTGGGACAAGGGGAAAATCGATCTGGACTGACGCATGCCTTAAGATGCTGTCTACCAGCAGTTAAGCTGTAATCAAGCCCAAAACATGCATAGGCTATCTCAGTCACCCGTGAAATGGCACAAAATGTCCTTCTTGGCCTTCATCATTGCCCGAGCTTCAGCTCACACTGAATTCTGGAAAGCAGGGAGCAGAGTCGAGATCTTCTGCTTTTTCAGCTTCTGCTATGGATATCCATGTATCCTTGGACACAAGCTGGAGAAGCCTCAAGTCTACCATGACTTGCCTTCCTTCTCTTCAACACCCAGGATCCAGGCCAGCCCAAATTAAACTAGTCTGGATCTAAGCCAGCCCAAATTAAACTAGTCTGTTATTTGTACATATCTGTTTTGTTAAAAGATTATATGTAGTATAATATATTATATGTATATATATANCAGAAACTATAATAAAATAAGACATAATGTAAAAGTTAATGCTTTGTTATAGACAGCAAGTGCTCACCACTGGCGAGGCTGTGGGTTGCCACAGCAACAGGACTACACACACCACGCTGCACTGTGGGGCTGCTGGGGCTGCACGCTGGGGCTGCACATTGGGGCTGCTTAAAGGCCATCATCCTGCTGCCCTGAGCAAACACACCAGCAACTGTTTGCAGCCAGCTCCAGACAACGTGGGACAAGGGGAAAATCGATCTGGACTGACGCATGCCTTAAGATGCTGTCTACCAGCAGTTAAGCTGTAATCAAGCCCAAAACATGCATAGGCTATCTCAGTCACCCGTGAAATGGCACAAAATGTCCTTCTTGGCCTTCATCATTGCCCGAGCTTCAGCTCACACTGAATTCTGGAAAGCAGGGAGCAGAGTCGAGATCTTCTGCTTTTTCAGCTTCTGCTATGGATATCCATGTATCCTTGGACACAAGCTGGAGAAGCCTCAAGTCTACCATGACTTGCCTTCCTTCTCTTCAACACCCAGGATCCAGGCCAGCCCAAATTAAACTAGTCTGGATCTAAGCCAGCCCAAATTAAACTAGTCTGTTATTTGTACATATCTGTTTTGTTAAAAGATTATATGTAGTATAATATATTATATGTATATATATACACACATATATATAATATATATACATAGTATATATGTATTGTTAAAGTTATATGTAGCTATTTAAGTGGGGTGAGAATGAGATTATAAATTGTTGATAGGCACTGGATGAACATGGTAGCCAGTGAGTGATATCACAGAAAAAGGGGAGGAAAGCCCCAGAGAGGTAGAGCAGTTCATGAACCCTTACATGCAGATACAGATGTGAAAAAAGTCATGGCAGTTTAGACCCCTCTATGAACCAGGGGAAAAAATTTCTGAGGCAGAGCTGCATTTTAAGAGGTTTGGATGGGAGACACTATTCAGAGGGGCTGGCAGGAGGCAGTTGTGTCTGAGCAGGGACATCCCTCTCATGGAAGTTTGCCCATGTCTGTGTGAGCCTGTCCTCATGTGCTCAACAATTTTTCCCAGTTCCCTCAGCTGTCATCAAAACTTACCATTCATTGTCTGACACCTTTATTGCTATTTATACATTAACATGTAATTTCCTACTACCCCATTACTTCCTCACAGACTTTTTTTGTGTAATTCCTCTCTCTTGATAACTCTTCTCCAACCATGTATTCACCCCTTCCCCCTTTAGTTTCTTTTTTTCGCTTCCCACCACGTGAATATCAAGGAATTCCCAGATGTGCATTTCTTGCCAGACATTGCCCATGGCCCAGCAACTGAATGCGTTTTTCTTACCCATCGTGTCCAAGGTTTTCCCGAACAACACACAGCCTCTCCCCATAGTGCTCCAAACAAAATATTTAAGTAGTTGTCCCCCACAGCTCCACCACTGCAAGTAACTGACATGTTCCAAAGGAAAATGCTGTGATTAGAAACTTTAACTAAATAACTTTTATTAACATTAACGAAATAAGCTTTTATTTTGTGTTTTGTGAAATGATCTATCTAAACAAAAAAATGAGCACATCCATGGTCAGATAAAATGATTAGCAGTGTGCTGCAGGTGAATTTGGGGCACAATTATGCTTTTAAAGATTGTATAAATTCTCTTTAAACGTGCCTATTTTTAACCACACATGCACATGAAAAATGTTTTAAGAGCAGTATTATGGTTGGAAAATCCAGTACTGAAGAGGATAGGCCAAAAAAAGAGCTGTCTGTGCCACTTGATTTACATCCCTTTGTTCTGCATGCTCACATACTAATTGGTAAACAGGATCCTGCATTATCAGGTGCAGGAGACAGCAGCTGCTGTCCAGAAGGATCAGGATGATGAGAATCCTGTTTCACCTGCTGAAGAAGGTTTTGGTGACAATCCTAGCTCAAAAATCAGACGTTTTTTAGATGAGACTAGATGGCAGCCACAGGGCTGGAACCCAGTTAATTTTCAGGGAGAAATATTGTGGAGGTACAACACTGTTGAAGAAAAAGGATAATCTTCTGAGGATTAAGATGATGAAAGCTGTCCAGAAGAGCTGGGGACTATCCCTGCTTCTGCCACAGAATTCTTCTGTGATGCCAGGCACAAAGCTTAAAATTTTTCATAGATGAGCAGCACCTCAGTATGGCTCCTTCTGAGGCTTCGTTTTCAGAACTGCTGCAACCAAATTCCATGGGAGGTCTGCTCTGAGAAATAAGGTCCCAGCTGCCTTTTAACTGTTCTGTCCAGAATATGCCAAGCTTCTATCTCATAGAGACATTCTATTTTCTAATGCTATGAGGCACACATATAATTGCGGTAAGAACCATAAAAGTATCTCCTAAGCCTGTCTTCAGGTATTCTGGAGAAATTGATACCAAAAAGTGAGACTAGAGGATTCAAAGCTCTAGAGAGGGACACAATCAGAGAGATTCAGATTTGTCTGCCCCCCAAAACAGACATCTAGTATCACTTTCCCATTTCCAATGCATTAAATTGAAGAACTCATGGGTATCACCTAAAGTCCATGTGAAATATGTGCCTTTTTGTTGCTGGAGACCAGAGAGGACATCCTAGGACAACCAAACCAATCACTGCCTAGGCACAGGTCTTATTTCCACAGTCTTTTCCTCAGCTTTACAGCAGAACCCAAACTTCTTCCCCTGCTTCTGGCCTTTCCTTTTCTCACCCAGACTGGCTCCCACATTTACCTAGCCTAGTCTGACTCTTGTTTCCCAGCTTCTTCTCCAAACTCAGTATTTTGTCCTCACCAGCTCTGTTGGGCCATTTCTTCTACAAGCAACTCATTTCTCCTCTCCTGACTCCTTCCCAGGTCCGTATCTCTTCTTCCTGCCATCTCAGTTCCTAGGTTCATCTTTCTTGAACGTGTGCACATGTACAGGCACGCTACCACTAAACCTCCCATTTGGCCCAGATCCCTTCCCCACTACGTCTTTTTTTTTCTTTTTTTTTTAATTTTTTTTAATTTAATTTTTTTTTAAATCCTTCCCAACCCTCCCTCCGACCTCCATTCCTAAACTGTCTCGGGCCACTTCAGGCCTTCTCCTGCCTCCTGTATCTGGCTCGTATTGTCTGCACCTCCATACTCCACGGCCGCTTGGAGGAAGAGGGGGAAAGAGAGGCATCCTGCACCGAACCCTAGGGCCTGGCAAGCCTCAGCCTGAAGAAAACAGGAGCGAGCACCGAAGAACCATCACTCCTCCTGGTGCTGGAGGCTGGAACAAGTTCAGCTCTTCTCGGAAGGCGGCACATGAGCAGTCCAGGCACGCGCAGCAGCTGCAGCAGGAGCACGACGAGGCGGCCAGCGGGGCACACCCCGGCACCTCCAGCAGCACTGGTGGGAACCAAATCTCCAGGAATTTTAGCAGTACTTCGCACATTTGGACCCACCTACCTAAGAAAGCCAGAAAAGTGTGAGGATTTGGGGTCCACTCTGCCTGTGCTGCCTGTGTCTAAGCATTCCCATGCCATGTGTGCTAGAAGCAGTGCATGACGGACTGCACGGAGACGGCTCCCTTTGTGATCCCACAGCTTCCACAAGCTCTGAGTGTCCCTGACCCGAGCGCGGCGGTCTGAAACTGGTAGCAGGTGCTGCCCCTTTTTTAAACTCCTCCGCGGGAAACTTGGGAAGGGCTGGCGTTGCCGCTCTACCGGGCTGCGCCTGGTTACTGGCAGTCGTGGGGCAGAAATCAAACTTCGCCTGAAACAACTGAAAATTTAAGGAATGCCAGGAGTGATTTCCAAGGGAGTCTCTCGCCCT
>VYZQ01035836.1:32595-68098 GCA_013400655.1 Mystacornis crossleyi | reverse complement strand
CAGCTGTCTCCTCTCCTTACGGCTCTGCTGCTAAAAGGTGCCATGAATATTCACTGTTTTGATGCATTTCAGCATGTTTTGTTCATATCCAGTATGCAGTAGGACGGCACAATTGCCAAATCCCTTGCACTTTCCAACACCAACATCTATTTATATGGTTGCACTTCATGCCAGGACATGCTAGTGCAAGGTGGATAAAATCAATCTGATTCCTTTACTGCATTTCTGTACAGGTGAATAATAATGTTTAGAAACCACCACATGCAACTGATCTACTGGAGCCCAATGAGTCTATACCATGCTGCATGTGTGCAGGTGTGACTGGAGATATGTTTTCAGGCAAAGGAACGCAGAATTTTTGTCATCTCCGAAGCTGGTAAATGCAGTGTTGGCATTAAAAATCAACAAAAGGAGCTTCACGGCAGCAGAAGAATCACTTCTCAGACTGCTTCCCTCCAAAATTAATAAGGGAATACATGCATAGCCAAGTGGTTGTTTGCTGTCTTTCCCAATTTGTATGTGAAGGCCCTGGAAGAACTAGAACAGTGTTGGGTGTTGAAAGAACCTGACTTCATTAGTTGCTGAATGTTTTACCTAATTCAGTATTTCCTTCAATGTTTATTTCTGTATTACTTTCAAAGGTTTCCTCAAGGGAGAAAAAACTACAAAAAAGTGTTGGTTCAGGTTGCATCCTTTGAAGAAGAAAACAAAGGTGGTGGGACAGAAGGAAAACTTAGAGTAAAATGTGCGGGACAGAAGTGTTTTCTCTGAGCTCTATGACCTACTTCTGTTATTAGTTTACTGTTTGGAGAGTATAAGTAATAGATAATAGTAATCCTAAAATGCTTATCTCACAAAACCCAATATAGTAATGTCATCTACATATGCTTCTAGTTCTGTGTAGTACAGGAACAAAATTGAATCAGAAGTAGTGAAATAAAGAAGCATGTGAATATAGCTTTGATTTTGCTTGCTATTATGTACCTTCATAGCGTTAGCACGTGGTTAGGTCATATAATACTTAAAATTGATGTAATTTAAATGTTGTTATAATCAGGTTTCTGACCTGGGATCATGCTTGATTTAGGATTGCAAATAGAAGCTTAGGAACTGATTTCTTTAGGAGAAGGATTTTGATCACAGTCTGTCCTGCATGAGTCATTATAAATTGTCGTTTTAAATTGTTTTGAAGAGGTATTTTTTAAATAAGAAAAAGATAAACAATATCTTGGACACATACACTTTCAGTCCTTGTTGCTGTCTAATCATGTCTACAACTAGACATGTCTATGACATGGTAAAGAAGAAAAATCCTGAGAGAAAAGGTATTTTCTGTGTGTACATGAGTATAACATAGATTAGATGGGCTTATGATTTAGCCATGGCTTAGACTGCCTTTTTTGTTCCACGTGCATAATGCTGTCAGGGTACACTTGATACTTTGAGAGCCAGTGTTGGCAGCCTCGTACTCCATCCCCTAACCTCCTCTTCTGCAATTGCAAAGTCATAGGTGCAAGCACTTGCATATGCACTTCACTAATTTGAGCAGTTGCACGAATACAAACCCTTGAAATCATTAGGAATTAGGTATTATTGTTCTTTATTACTCTACACCTAAAGTTTTCAGGAAACCTCACAAGGTAATTCTTGGGATTTATCCCTTTATAGGTTAAGTAAACACTTCAGTTCTGTCATTGTGATTTTTTTCACTATTAGATATTTTTAATTACTTTTTTTCCTTTACTAGGATGTTTCAAGTTATAAGAAAGAAAAAAGTAAAGAAAACTAAAGAAAGGCATAGACTGTCCCATGGACAGTAGGATGAAACCAATATATAGGTTTTTCCCGAGATACCTAAGCCCATGCCCACAGTAAGAGGACCATTGAACAAAACATAAAAGCTCTATACTTTGGCAAACCACAATCCAGTGATCTTTGACAGTGGTCTGTAACATGGGCCCACGAAAGCATCAGAGCAGCTAAAGCTCATTTTGCCCTCCATATTTTCAGTTCTCCAGCACTCGTACTCAGGGACTGCCTCAGATGGATCTTGGCATTTAAAAGTTCTTGCTGGATTTTGTGACTTTGGCCACTTTTTGAACCTGTGTAAACTTTTAGCATTTACAGTGCTCCAGAGCAAGGAGTTCCACAGCTTGATACTGTGTGTTGTGTGACCAATCAATGGTTTTTGTGTTTTAAATCTCGTGCCTGCCCATTTTATTTGATCCTCTCAGCTCATGCATTGGAAGAGGCTGTGAGCAGGGAACTTGGAGACACATTCCATGTCCTGGCTCTTATTACACCTGTGCTGTATCCACTCAGTTACCTGTTTTGAGATCTTTGGCTTCTTAGTCAGTCCTGAGTTGTTAGGTTGTACCAAACTTGTGACCATCCCTGCTACCCTGCCTATAGCCATTTCCAGTCTACTGTATCTTTTCAGAGTCTGTGGGACCAGAGCTACACACAGTATTCAAGAAAGACCAACCAGCCATTCATACAGTGACTTAATAATAGTCTCTCTTTCGTTCTTTGTTCCTTTCCTAGTAATTAGTAATACTCAATTTTTCCCTGTTAGTGAATAGTGGGCTGATGTTTTAACACAACTGCTTATTATAACCCCAAGACCTCAGTTCTGAAGTGGTAATAATCACCTTGGGGCACATAATTTTGTGTAGTTAGGTTTTTTCCCCTTAAATAAATGACTTTATATTTATCTACATTGACTTTAATTTGACTTTTTATTACCTAATCACTCAGCATTGTAAAGTCTTTCTTCATAGTCAACCATTATCATAGCTACCCTGCATGAGTATCAGCAGCTAACTTTGTCACCTCACCATTTATCCTGTTTTCCAGCTCATTTATAAATAAGTGAGTAGCTCCCAAGTTCCAGCACAGATCCCAGCAGGATTCCACCACTGACCTCTCTCCACTTGAAAAATTGACAGTAGTGTCCTGCCATCTGTTTCCAATTATTTATCCTTGCAAGGGCATTTATTTTTATCCTCTGGGAGTCTAGGTTTTTTAAGACTTATGAATGACAGATTCATCAAATGTCTTTTGGAAATCCAAGTAAATGTTGTTAGTGAAAACTCCATGGTACACATATTTTTCTTCTTTGGAGAACTCTAGTAGTTTTGTGAAAAATTACTTAAAATAGGTGTAGTGGTCCTACCTTACTTCCTTTCATCACACAAATATGTCCTGTTTGTATATTTGCTGACATGCACTGTTTCTTTCATAGTTTTACTGATTTACGTGGTGCAGGTGTCAGTCTTTCTGTGGTTCCCCAGGTTTTCCCTGAACTTGTTTTTAATTAGTTTTTAAAACTGCTTTCGTATCACTTAACTGCCAGTTCTTTGAAGCCAAAGCAGCCATAATGAAGAGGTTATTACATTCCACAGTTAAAAGTTTGTTTAGAACAGGGAATTGCTTCAGAATGAAAGGGAGAAATTCTTCATTGCAACTGTGTTGTTTGCCTTTATGCTTGAAATCAGTCTGCAGGACCAGGTGACTTTTATGTAAGCGTCTTAAAAGGCTTGACCTTGGTGCTCTCGGAGCCTTTGTTACTGCTGTTGGACAGATCTTGGTATAGGGGAGAATTCCAGAAGGCTAGGAAAAAGATAGCCTTGAACCAGTATTTGAACAGGGTGTCTCGTGGAGTCAGACAAGGATCTTGTTTGTAGCCTCAGTATCCTTAACAATTTGTTGAGAGCGTAATTTACATTTATGGCTTCTGAACTTTGCAGGTGGCACAAAAATTATTTGTTTAATAAATTATAGTTATTTGTCTAATAAATTATAGTCAGGATAGCTAATTGCAGAGCCTGATTTGCATGTCATAAAAACACGTGCTTATTTCTACAACCTGTATTTTAATACACCAAATGCAGTGTAAGACTACTAAGAATCAGAATCATGGAATCACACAACCATAGAATGGCCTGAGTTGGAAGGGACCTTAAAGACCATCTGGTTCCACCCCCCTGCCAAGGGCAGGGACACCTTGCACTAGATCAGTTTGCTCATAGCCCCATCCACCCTGGCATTGAACACTCCCAGGGATGGGGCATCCAGAACTTCTCTGGGCAGCCTGTTCAGTGTTTCACCACCTTCACAGTAAAATATTTCTTCCCAATATCTAATCTAAACCTACTTCTCGGTTTCAGTTTGAATCCATTCTCCCTTGTCCTGTCACTATGTTCCCTTGTAAATAGTCTCCATCTTTCTTGTAGGCTCCCTTTAGGCACTGGAAGTCCACAGTTCGGTCACCCCAAAGCCTTCCAGGCTGAACAATCCCAGTTCTCCAAGCTTTTTCTTCACCTTTCCTCATAGGAGAGGTACTGCATCCCTCTAAGCAACTTCATGGCCCTTCTCTGGACTCGCTCCGAAAGGTTCATGTCCTTCCTGTGCTGGGGACCCTAGAGCTGGGTCCTGCAGGGAGAGCAGAGGGACAGAATCCAATTTAGAGAGAAGGGTATTGTGGGGACCATGTCAAAGGCTTCACAGAAGTCCAGATAAGTGACGTCCATAGCCCTTCCCTTGCCACTGATGTAGTCACCCCATCATAGAAGTCCACGGGGTTGGCCAGGCAGGACTGGCACTAGGTGAAGCCATGCTGGCTGTCCCGAATCACCTCCCTGTCCTTCCTGTGCCTTGGCACAGCTTCTAGGACAATCTGTTCCATGATCTTCCCAGGCACAGAGGCTGACAGATCCGTAGTTTGCAGGGTCCTTTCTACCCTTTTAAAGATGGGTACAATGTTTCCCAGTTTCGAGTCACCTGGGACTTTGACTTGACCCCTATGACTTTTCAGATATCAGGGAGAGTGGCTTGGCAACTACACCAGCCAATTCCCTCAGGACTCTGGGATGCATCTCATCAGTTCCCATAGACTTATATATGTTCTAGCTAGTGATCATGAACCTGATCTGTACTTGCAATCGTAAGCATTGTGCTCTCCCAGCCTCCATCGTGCAGTCCACGCTCTCAAGAGGTGTGGGAAGAGAGGTTGCCATTAAAGACTGAGGCAAAAAAGTTGTTGAGTACCTCAGCTTTCTCCTTGTCCATTGTTACCAGTTTTGCAGTGTTGCTCAGCAGGGGTACATCTTCTTTGACCTTTCTTTTCTAGTGAACACACCTGTAGAAGCGCTTCTTGTTACTCTTTGCATCCCTTGCCAGGTTCAGTTCCAGTTTCAAAAAATGTAGGAGGTGTCCTACTGATGGGAAAATTATGAAATGTGTTATGGAAAACAGTTATTTAGAAGAGAAATTAGAGACTGTGGTAGATGGACTGCATGTGAGCTCTCACTGCAATGAAAAAGTCCAGTGTTGTCCCTAAATGTGTATGCAAAAAATGTGACTGCCTTTGCCCACAGTGGTTCCCATGCCTGTTCTGTCTACGTCAAATATCTTTCAAGATGCCCTTTCAAGTATAAAGTAGAAAGGATCTCAGAACTGATTTAAATAAATGGAAGGAGAAGAGCTAAAAGGATGAATTTTCTTGCTATTCAAAAGAAGATTAAAAATTGACAGATGATGGCATATGAGGACCTACAGGGGAAGATTTCAAGTCATGCAGTGCTCCTTAACTTGACAAATGCTGTGTTTGGAAGCTGAAGTTACACAAATTTGCATTAGCCATGAGGTATGTACATTTGTAACCTTTTAAGTTTCATTTTTCATTTGTTAATTGTCTTTACTAACTCACCAGAAGCAAAGGACCTTAACCAACAGTACTACCAGCTTTTGTTGCCACTAGGTACGCCACATGTAAAGTGGGGAGGCACATGGGAGGCAGAAGGGAGAGGAGGACAAGTCCCGGAATGTTGAGCAGGTTTTTGAGCTTGAGTTTCATCACTGATGGTAATTTTAACAAGAGCATTAAACCCCCATGCCACCTGCAGATTGAGGTGACTGAAGTTATTGAGTGGTCTCTGAACAGTAGTGTTGGACCATCAGGGAGAAAATTCTGAAAAATCAGGGCTCTTGAAGGCTCTGACCGTGGTGTGATGAGTATTGCCTCTGCATTTTGAGGAAACAGGGTGCTGGAACTGTGCAGGCAGGCAGGGAGCAGGGAGAGAGCCAAGTGCTCTCCTTGCCAACAAATGGACTGTCTCATCAAGCCTTTGAGGACATCTAATTCAAGCGGGCCTGGTGCATGCGCTTCTTTTTCCCAGAGGAGAAATCATGCTGCCAGTATGATTTTCTATATGTTCAGTTCCAGAGAAGTTACCCATCGGTTTTAATAGGGATCCCTAGAGCCTTCCTCATCCTTGCCTGGGAATGCCCCATGGTAGCCTGTGCTCTGCTGCTGTCACACTGGCTGTGATGAGTATTGCCACTGGGAAGTGCTTGTGTCCCAACATGATTCAGAAGGTTAGTTGGGGAGGTTGGAAAGATTACCTGAAGGTTTTAGTGGGAAGTTGTGGGTGAAGTGAGTGATGGGGCTGTGCAGCTTTTTCAGTTTCATTACTTTGAAGTAAACATTTTTGTATACTTCATGCTTGGCTATAAAAATGACGGTCAAAGGTGTATTGTGTGAACAGTGGAAATGAGGGAGAAATGCTGTGCCCAGTGTCTTATCTCTAAGTAGTTACTTTCCCTAAATGTGCCCACAGTACCAAAAGTTCTCTCCTGCATCCCGTGATCTCATGCCTTTGGTAGCTAAACTCTCCAGCTCCTCACAGGCTCCCCGTCTATGTAGTTGACAAAGGCACAGAATGTGCTATACCTGGCAGAAGGCTCTTTGTCTGTTGGTTGCCATCAACCTCAAGATGTCCTTAAGTTGCCATCTAGATTTTTAAAAGGATAAACTATCCCTGTCTTTCCACTGGTGGGAAATTTGGATTCTTTCTGCTTCCAGCTTTTTCACAAAACTTGTATGAGTTTAGTGTCTTGGAGGCTTGTAGCATCAGTCAAATTTGGTTGGAATTGGTCATCAGGCTCAAAATCACACAGCCACATCAGTCTTGATCCCAGAGGTAACCTGTCTAAAATGTATCATGTAAGAAGTGAATATCTTTTATTTGTATGAGTGATTTGAGATTCGGTAGCAAAACTTGTTTTTTGAAGGATAAAGGCGTTTTGGGAATGGAGAAGAGACATTTTCTTCTGGTTTAGAGTGTAATAAAAATTTCAGCATCTTATAACTCTCCCAGTTGCCTTTTATGAACATCCTGGGGGCTGTGGTCCACTGTTTGAAAAACAGTAAGATAACAGAATAGTAAGATATAAAAGGAAATGCATAAAGTTATCCAGGCTATTTGAGGACGAATACCATTTCACTGGGAAAAAGTATATGTGTGAGGGAAGAAAGAAGGAGAGAAAGAAACTGGGAGAGAGTTTAAAAGAGGAGAACACCACCTACTGAAATGTGGGGTGCTGTGAATGTGAATATGGTTAGGAAAGTGAAATGGGAGTGGGGTTTTGGAAAGTGGCTGGTGTCAGTGCAGCTCTATTCTCTTGCAGCTGAAGGAACATCATTGGCATAGGATACAGCTGCTTTGGAGTTCTTTCAGGGATTCCTTCTAAAAGTTTAATGAAGAAAATTGCTATATGCCACAATGAAGCCAGGAAGAGAGATAGGGATATTAATATAATACGGATATAATATGGCTATTATCAGCAGTAAAAAGGTATGGAAGAAAAGAAGGCTAGATTTCAAACATAAAGGTTATTTTACCTTTCGAGAAGTGAACCTTTTTAGCACTGTGGTATGAACAGCATTAGCTTTGATCCTGCAAACATGAAGACAGCAAACATATCAGAACAGAAAATCTGTGGTATGATCAGATGGTGTGGACTCAATATTTGAAAACTAACAAGATCCAGCTGTGAGGAATGGCAGGGTCACAATACTGAGGCATCACAAAGGAAAAAATAAAAACATTTTTGCTCAGAAATGGTGAAATGAAAAAAAAAAAGACATGAACAAGGCTATAGCCTGGAAAATCTGTGGAATTCGATAACATCGGTTGCTATCAGCATTGTTAAAAATGCAGTAGCAGCAGCATTGAATAGCTAGAATATGCATTACTGTGTGGAACAGTGTGCAGCTCCCAGTTACTAAGAGAGAATTATGGCTAGAATCCTTAAAAAGGGAAGTATAATAGACTTCAAGATCTATCTACTCTAAGAAAGATATTATCCATCTTCACATTGGCATTCAGAGATGCAGAAGATTTGAAACAAGCTGGCCTTAGAATGAGAAGGTCATACCTTACCAGGGGAAAAGGTTCCTTTATTTTCTCCTTGAGAAGCCAGATGCAAATTTATGAATTTCATTGATTTTAAAAGGTAGCTGATGGCGTCTGTGGAGAGCCTCTTTGACAGAAGCACATCATGTGCTATTTCAGAGAATATTATTCAATCAAGTAATTGAGAGTGCATCAGGAGAAAGCTACTGAATAAATGGTTTGAAATAAATTATTACAAACAGTTGATGAGTTGTCACACATTTCACTTTCTTTATTTTTCTGGTTATCTTTCAAAATGAAAAGTTTATAGAGAAGAAGGCGAGACATGCTGTACTTGCAAGGTCAAAGATATTCTGAGTTCAGAGGTTCAGAAAACGCTGCTTGTGAAATGTTGGGTGGTTCCTTTGTTTACTTCTAGAAGTCAAAAGTCATGTACCTTACTTTGCAGAAGTTGATTGAATAAGGTGAGTGATCTCATGCAATTACCATGGCCAGGATGTGTCTCGTCCTGTTGTGCTAAACTGTACTTCTGCAACCTACTATAGTTTATTGGTCATGGTGAACCTTGTGTGCAGCAGAAGTGTGAATAAAATAGGACAAGGTCCCTTAAGATCAGGGAAGACTGTAGCAATGTCTCTTCCTCCCGTTTGACCTTTTGCCTCTTCCTGTGGAATAACAGGTTTCTGCAGTGGCTGCAGAAGGTAAATGTTCCTCAGTTCCATGGAGTTTCTTGATGGGGGCAAGAGCCTTGGAGAGGGTTGTTTTGCCCAGATATAACAGCTTGTAAGCATGAAACACCGACATAAATGATCCTGTGCCTCTTGGAGAGACATTTCTGCAGTGAGCCATCTCAGCGTGCCCAACAAAGAGATGTGGTTGCTTTGCCTGTACCCACAAATTCAGCACGTCCAGAGTTCCCCTCTGCTGTAGAGTGAGCTGGCACACTGGCCAGTGTCCATATTATTACATTTTTTACCTTCTAAAACTGGGTCACTAGAATTATTCTGCCTGTTGGGCACCATTCCTGGCATTCCTAACTTGCAAACTGTGCCCTGGCAATATTTTGTAAGATTGTTAGATGGAACAGACTAAAACCACTCCTGTGACACATGCTGGGGGACAATTCTAACAATTTAGTAGTTGTTGATAGGCAGCTGAGTTTCAGTTCCTGGGAATGCTCCCCAGTACTGCTTCATTTATCTGTGTAGACCTAACCAATATGTAGCCAAGTCTCAAAATGAGGAGCTCAAGAATTATCTGTGCAGGAAAATTAAGTTAACATGAGATTTAGTACTTTAACTTGAACCAGTTTTATAACTGCAACTTAGTGCCATTGTATAAACTTCTGTTTTGCTTTGTTTAAATTGACAACAAATAATCTCTGGCTGAAAAATTTACATGAAATATAGTTACCTTTAAAACTAGACTTAGTAATCACTTTGAAAAAGAAAGATGTTTATAACCTTTGGCAAGAGGAAGAAGTGATCAAAAATGTAGAACAAGCCATAAAAAAAGGTTTTCACCTAAAGACAGTGGAAGAATGTTACCCATGAGCCTAAAAATCATAAATGAGAGTTCTTTCTGATGTAGACTGAGTGTTTCAAAATCAGATTTCCCACAGGTATCTTCAGCTTGGATAATACACCTTTGAACACTGTAAAACTGTTATGCATTGAGTGCATATACTTAAGAGACATTCAGTGTAATTTCACAAAGAGTTAATTCAAAATTTTAAGATTAATTTCATGAGAGAAGTATTAGACTTTCCATGAAAATAAAATTATTCATCCTCGTAGCTTTATGTTCCTCTAAAGAAAGTTAATTATTACTGCGTTGCTGTGTCTTAGTATTTAGCCTTCCTATTACTGTTGAAGTTATATTAGACTATCATTAAAATAAAAAGGTTGAAATTGCAATGCACGGTCATTACACTAGAAAAAATATAGTCCAGAACATTCCAAACATGCAGATGTCTTACCAGCCACAGTCACTCGTGCTTGGTTCCTGTCAGGCATTTGTATTTGATCGGATTCCTCTGTTGGTGTGGCAGCACCACGCTAGTGTGGCTCACCAGCAGTCATTTCCGAGGCGACACTTGGCCGTTTGTCAGCCTCGAGGAGCGAGGGGACAGTGCCGGCACGGGGAAAGGCCGTGCAGCTCAGGGTGGGTAACAGTGGAGATACTCAAAAGCCATCGGGTCACAATCCTGCTCTAGGGGATCCTGCTGGAGTCGGGAGGTTGGACTAGATGGACCGTCAGTGGTGCCTTCCAGTGTTACCCACTCCGTGATTCTGTGAGTGAAGAGAGGACCTGTTCACCAAAGGATGGCAGTGGGATGGCAATGGGATGCTGCTCTGAAGAGGATCTACAAGGTCCTGGCAAATACTTTGTGAAGTATTTCCAGCTGATTCAGGGCAATGCTGACGTAATTAAGGATGCACTGTGACGTTTCATGTGGGACTCTGGACACTGACGTCCAGTTCTGACTGAGATAACAGTAGCTGCAAAAAGGAAAACCACTGAGCAGTAACATTTCTTGGAAGAAGAAAACTAGGAAAGCTTGATTAGTTTAATATGGAAAGAGGAACGTTGATAAGATGTCTGTGACTGCTGACTAAAAACACATGGATGGGCTCAGAACGAGGGAAATAAAAAACCTGTTTGAGCCACTGATTTTTTCTTTGACTTGATTTAGTTTCCTAAACTTTTTCCAAAGGTGGTACTACATGTCATGTAGCATTGTTAGAACATAATGCAGCCTGTTGGCCTACTTTTCTTCATAAAAATCTCAGAAGTAGTTTATGAACCCTCTTGAATCCATGGACTGTAGAGTCAAAACTAATGACTTTAAACTCACAGCTAACAGTGGTACAAGAACAAATGGGTATTATCTGAATATAAATCACTTTAGGCTGAAAATTACGAGGTGGTTTCTAACTATTAGAGCAGAAAGGTTCCACAGCAAATTTCTGAAGGAAGGAGATTTGGTAAAATACTGAGCTGTGTACTAGAAACAGATGAATATCTGAAAGGGATTACAGAATGCGGTGTTTGTAACAGCATGGCTTGTTCCTCTCTTTCTCATTTCTGAAAACAAACTCATCTGGGTGAATGCTCTTTTTTATTCTACTCCCATTTGTTCTGTTTTTTAAACAGGATCACTCCTATCTCAGTGACTTCTAGGATTAAAAATAAATAGTGGCCAAGATCTGTAGATCTGTCAAGTGGGGCTCATTCTTGCCTGGCATTCTGATCAAACAAGGCAAGGGTTTTCCTTAAATTCCCAGAAAAACTGTAAAGCATTGGCAGTAAAAGCAGTTGCAGCAGTGTGCTTCATATTTTCTCTTTGCCTTCAACATTTTCATACAACTTGGATATTAAATTTCCTTAAGAGACTATCATTTATGTTAGCTAAGTGCTGGTATTTAAAAGTGAAAGCAATCAAAAAAGAAATCTTTAAAATATTCTGAAATATCAAGTTTTCAGGAAATTTGTTTTACAAATCATCAGTTCTGTGACTAACCTGAGATGTAGTTTTGCTAAGGATGTTTCCTGGAGAAGTTGTCTCTTGTTAGCTTCCCATGTGCCTAATTATTGTGGTGCCATGCTGCTACGTAAACTATCTTACTAAATAGTTAAGAAACTCATCAAATCTCTTCATCTTGTTGATATGCAACTCCACGTGTCGTGTTTTGTGTGAATAGGTTGGTGTCAAGTGTGTTGGGTGCTGAAGAAAGAAGGGCTCCTCAAGTGGTCCTTGCTCACACAGGATGGGAGCAGGTTGACACAGAGTTCCCTGTTCTGTCCTTGCTCCTGCCTCCTGTGGCAGTTTCAGAGAGGGACAGAGAGGAGGGAGCACTTTGTCAACAGGTTAAACAAGTGTTCAGTGCATCAAATAACTGTATTTAAGGCGCACCCTGAGCTTCCAGTGAAACACTGTTGATTGTGTGCATGCCTATGAAAGCTCTTGCATGCAGTATGGATACTTACAAATGGCTGTTCAGGATTTTGCACCCTTAGACAGACAGATTTGCAGATACAAGGGTCTGGGTTTAAAATTGGTCATACTGAGTTCAGGGAGTTTATGTTTGAACCTAAGATGGTATATTTAATAACTGAGTGTTAAACTTATAAGACAGCATTTAATTTAATTTTAGTCGTATGGTACATTGGAGGAATTGTGCTGAGGCAAAAGTGAGGTTGTCTGTGAAATTGTTAGTGCATTTTTGTTTCTTCACAAGAGATGTATTTTTTTCATTCCCTGGGGCTGCTTTTTCCCAAATCAAGTCTGAACCAAATGCAAAGCACACTTTTACAGACAGCTCCATTTTACTTTACACTTCATCAGGTGATGGGTAAGCATAGATTCAAGAGCAGGGATGTGCCCGAGAATGAAATACCCAACTACACATCCGGCTCAGCCTGTCAGACTGTAGCAGGGTGAAAGGACCATTGGCATTGGCAGACCTAACCTGGCTATGGCAGGGCCAGTCAAGTGTTTCTGCAGTACATCCAGGAGCGTTCAGGCTCTTAGAGTATGGTGTCAGTCTGTGGTAGCCAAGCCATCCAGCAGTTACCTACATCCAGTTGTCTGGGCATGGGGGATCCTGTCTGATCTCTGACTGCTTTTTCAGCAGGACACAGGTCTTCTATAGGTTCTCTGTCATTTACACACAGATGTCTCACAAGCAGTAGAACAGCTCAAATGATCATTAGGCACCAGCATGCTGGCAAAGCGAATCTAACCCGGGTTCTACTCTCAACTTGCCTGTAAAACACTTTCACTTAGGTTTATCAGTATAGAGCTGAATCCCACCCTCTGTGATTATGCTTGCTTGTGTCTTGAATTTACAAAGTTGAGTTTAGGGAGGATTGTTTCTGATTAGCAATATTCTGTCAATCATAGTTCCTTCTTAATGTGCTTTTGCCTGGGATTAAAAGAAAACCACAGTGTCATAAATGCCGGTATCAGAAAATGATAAAGGAATTTGGATGACCTGATGCCAAAGGAGATTAATGGATGGTGTATGAAGAGCTGCAAAATATGTGCTGGCAATTGCTAGAGAAAGCTGTTGTTATTTATTGCTTCCATTTATCTTAGTACTAAAAATCAGGTTCTAATCATTTAAGTAAATACCTCAGTTCTGAGCTTCAGTGATACCTGACAGAGAGGAACACATGCAGGTAGTAATGTGCAACTAACATCAATTTCTGAAAAAGTTGAATGGTCTAAAATGAAATTGCATTAGTGTTTTTTATGTAAGTTCTGCAGTGCCTTAGTTTTTGATGTTGTATCCTCAACAGATGTCGTGATAGGTCAATAATTTATATGTGGATTTAGCCAGTTGAAAATAGGAGCAAGGAAAGTCATTGTAAATGAATGCTGATTCTTTTGCTCTGTAAAATAATGTATTTAAATTGTGAATTCTCAAGCTCTTCTAGAGTACATTATGGTATTATTGTGCTGGTCTAGAATTTGTTACTGTCAGTGAAAAGCTGGTTATTTCAACAGAATACGCCACCTGAGCAAAGGATTTATAAGCACATGCTTTGATGGACTGGAAGCATGTTTTAAATGCTTGGCTTAATTGAAATCTGAAAAAAATACCCACCCATCTGAGGTTTTGGATGTCAATCAAATATTTCCTGTATGCACTTTTACATTATTTATACAAATACATGCATTACAATAAATAATAGGGTAGCAGATCCCTACCAGAAAATTTAGGAGTTAACTTCTAAGGACCATTCAGCAGTCCTGACTTGGTACTGAGCAATCTTACTCTTGAAAATAATCCCATTGTGTCTATGTCATTCAGTATTAGAAGAGCTATTAATTATTATATTAGACTTAGTTAAGGCTTCTGAAGAGGAATGGCTATATGGTCATTTGATACATAACATTCTGGTAGCATGGAGCCGAGTTAGGATGCAGAGAGAGACAGTAAGGTGGGAGTTAATACTTGTTCTACTACTGCAGAGCTTAGTAGCAGTTTTCAGTTAGCATGAGTGAGATGAATTCATTAGCCCATGGCTAGTGTACCAAATTGTCGCGTGCTGTAAAATGTATAAGCACGTGTTTTATAAAAAGGTCTACAGCAAGAATTGTCCTAACAGCTGATTAGAGTTGTAAAATTAAGTATAATATCACTCCTTAGGAAGTAAGAGTGTACTCTAAGTATGGGGTGAGTGCAGTGTGAGTCAGTCCCCTGAAGAGGAGAATCCATTTGCTGTCTCCCAGTGTAATCAGACCACAGGAGTGGAAGTAAAGTATTTGTGCATTTAAGACTGTGAAGATAAGCTGCTACCTAAGTAACTAGCCAGGTGATTGTCAATAATGCATTTATATTTCTTGCTAACCTAAATAATTTAAGTAATAATAAGTTTTCAAACTTCACAGTTATCCAAAACGAAGTGAAACCTTACACTGAGGTTACTGCCTTCTGTCTCTCCCTCTCTCTTTCCCTCCCTTTCCAGTGCAATTTGTGTTCCCACAGAATTATGTCCCTACAGAGATGGCAAGCCCCCCTGGAGCAGGGACTGGATTTGATTTGGTGTTTGAACAGAGCCCGGCATAAGCTGAATCCTGATAGTGGCCTCCAGTTTTGACTGCCGTGCAAATTGCGGTAGAAATAATAATTATTGTTTGAATTGTATCTGAGTGGTGTGAGTAGCATAAGCTTGATGAGCTACCCAATTTGCAACAATAGTAACTATGTACTGAGCGGAGCCTGCTGTGCGACCTTGCGGAAGTCATTTCACCTTTCTGGGCTTCCCTGGCTATAAAATGAGAGCAAGATAATTTCTTTAAAAATGCTCTACAGGCATGGACTGTTATTACTGCAAAGAACTGATTGCATGCTGATTCTGGTCTGCTTTGTGCAACGTGACCCCTTGCCCTCAGCGAAACTCAGAGATCTCTAGGCCATCTTAGAAGTAGTCAGTGTAAACAAGGAAAAATGGAAATTACCTAAAAAAGGAAAAGGCAAAATTAAACATATTTGTGGATGTACATCACTTTGAGCAACCATCTGTAGAATGATAAATAGTGGCATACATATATAAACACACTGTGTTGTCATTCCAGACAACATATTCTGTGTGTTTATCTCTGCATTAATGAGGTACTCGGCTTGGTTTTGACATCTGTCACTTTGCAGTCATGGCAGTGCAGTTCTGAATTCGAGAAAAAAAATCCATGGGGATTATTTTAGCCTTTTATTCCGTGCACTGGAAGTACTTGTAGCGCAATACATTTGGCCAAACCATGTTTTTCCCTTGGATGACAAGACCAAAATGAGTGCATACCATAACCAGATGACAAAGCTTGAAAGGCATTAGTTCAGGAGCCCAAACAGGTACCGAGGCCATCATCATCATGGGCAGGCTTGAGAGGACTGTTTCCATACAGGGAGGAATGACTGACAGATAAGCAGGGTTTAACTAATCCTATTTATTTGGTCACTTCAGCAATCAGCCGAGTGTTACACTTCTATTTTGACTTGCTTTTTCTTTCAGAAAAGAACTGCATCATAGCCAGATATATAGCTCATGGCTCATTTACTCACAGTGCCAGTGAGTGCCTCTGCAGTGATTCTCTTTTGAACGTACATGAGTGACAGATTGTTCAGACCACTGGTTCTCAGGAACCCCAGCACACCGGTGTGCTGTAGGGTGTTCTGTTGGCAAGAATTGCTGCAGGGAACAGAAATGCACTTGATACACGAGGAGTTGCCAAAGACAGTTAAGCCACATCCCGAGACCTTGCAGATGAGTGCACTAGCTTTAAGTTCACACGAGGTTTAGCATTTCACTTTTTCCTTCTCCTTTACATGTTCTGGTTGTTCAGCTGTGACTGTTTTGAGTGGATAGGTGATGGGATGCAGGAACGATGGCACGCATAGAGAAGAGGATCTGTTTATGGAGTGACTTACAGGAACAGCAGCAAACACTGGTTTTCTGCAACTGAGTGGAGAGAGGCAACCTCACCTTGATCAGAAGGACCAAATCTTGGAGACTTTCAGTGCACTGCACTATGAAGCAGAATTTAGTTTTTCTCAGTAAGGAAGGAGGACTTTCTCCTTCTTCACTGTTGACTCCCCTTAGTGAGGTATTCTCATGAATATATTTGCCCCTTTTGTAAACAGTCTATGAAGCTGTGCTAGTTCTCACACAAGGCATGCAGGTAGCACAGAGTTAGAGAAATGGGTAAGTAAGCACTCTTTGTGTGGTCATGGTTGATGGCTGCCCAAGTGAGTTCTACTGTAGTGTTTTAAAAGATGGGTAGTCATTTATGGTGCATTGCTGCAACCTAGATTCCTGGTGTCTGAAAAATAGAGAACCTGCAAATTGTCTCTTGAGAAATTCTCAAAGGCTGCTCATGCTATGTATGCTCTGGTTGTCACTTGCAGTTCTGGCTAAAGAACTGATGTGAGCCTAGAAGTAAAGGGATAATAGTGAAACTTCAGGTAAATAATCCTTGCTATTGTAGTACAAGTATATCTGTTTCTTCTCTAATGCAAATACCCATCTGGGAAGAGTTTCCTTCCAAAAGCATCAAAGCAATAAGAAGGTAAGAGTTTTCACCCAAGGCTAGTAATTTGGCGAAGGTCTGGATACTGTTCCTGAGCTGTGAGTTTTAGTGCTACCTGCAGAGATGGTGGATGGATAATTTCAATCACAAACACTTAGAAAAATCTGACATGGGGCACTGTTCCAGGAAAGCGGTGCCAAGGATAATTTTATTCTTCAGTGAGTTTTTGGGTGGTACTTACCTTATGCACTGAGAACCTTTTATGGGTTATTTCTTGAGCCGCATTTTGCTGATGAAACTTCTGCTCCACAGCCAGAGAACAGTTCTGTCTGGGGGGAAAAAATCCATAGTGTTGGCAGCAGATTTTATGACATATTGGGTGATGTCATTAAGGGAGCTGTTAGCAATCTGTCATTTACAGAGCAGCCTCGACTAGTCCAACGTAAGGGAAGTGATTTAATTCCATGTCTGCTTGGATTTCTCCTATATAATCAGTGGAGGCTCAGGAGAGTTAGGAGGCACAGCATGATACTCTGCTGATTACTTTGCTGTAATTTCCAGTTTATGGTCTAAAATGTGTGAGAATAAAGTCTTCATGGCCAGAGGGGCTCATGAGGGGTTGCTCCCCCAAATCTTTTAGCTGTGGTAGCTACACAGGCTGAGCACTCTTGTGCAAGGACTAACTAGAGGGACTGTAGATTCTGACTCGGGTTATACAAACGTGGTTGCTGACAAATGGCAGGGGGAAGGGGCCTCTGCAGGATTGTCCACAAAGAGGCACATGAAGAAGTGCTCTTCCTGATGGAGGGCAGCACATTAACCCAGCTTGTACCTATCCCCTGAAGCTTGTTGTGGCTGTTGTGGGCTTCATCTCACCTGCAGGCAACTTGATCCTGTCTTCCATGAGTTTTTCCATGGAGGGAAAGTGAAGGTACGGATGTCCCACAAGGAGGACAACTAACTAGAAATGGAAACAGGGCATGTTCTTACGCTGCCTCTTTGAAAGCTCCTCGGCTCTTCGGTGTAATATTCTGTTTCTTTTGGATTTTTGCAGTTTAGGTCAAAGAGGAGAACAGCAGAAAATTGTCCTAAATTGTGCTTTGGACAAGCTGCATAGCACATCTAGCATCCTCCTGCTTTTCTTGTAGGACACAGGAAGCTGGCTTGGGAGTACCACCATCAGGAACCAGGCTAGTCCTTCTCCCCATCGCTGCAGGGTGCAGAGCATCATGCTGTGATGCGGGTGTAAGGGTGCACGACATTTTGTTGCTCCAGTTTGTTGCCAGAGGATGTGAAAAGCAGAAGCACAGGCTGCTTCATAAAAGGATTAGACAACTAAAAGAGAAGAGATCCAGTGATGGCTATTATATGTACTGGTCTGCACATTTGTCACAGCTTCACCCTGTGGGGAGCAGACTGGTAGGAGTAAGGATGATGCGATGGGAGAAAAACACTTCAAATTCATCTTGCTTCTAAGTGTCTGATATTGTCTGCTGTTGAAAATGTCCAGGCTAGATGAACCTCTATTCCCACCAAGTATATCCACTGTTGTGTATCAGTTGCTCCTCTGCAGGTAGGTTTAAGAGAGATTATTTTTTCTTTCTGTGGGCAGTGACATATTCCAGCACTAAGCGCCAGTCAGAGGATTGCCTGACCATCAGCATCCTGTTTTGAATTTTGAAAATACTTTGGAAGAATTTTTCTCTTTATAAAATGAATTCATGGATCTGTGAATTGAGACTTCAATGCCAGACAGGTCCATTAGTCAGCTTTACTGGGTAACACACACCATGGAGTTTTACCAAGCTATTGCTCGGTACAGAGCAGTACGCTAATATTGGTTCCTTTACTCTGCTAGAAACTGTAATAAGGTGCAGTGAGTGTTTGCTGCCAGAGTCAGGATCATTCTTTTCCCTTCCCAGGTGATGGCTACTGAGTTTATTTTCTCCAGATGTCCTGTGAGTTAAAAAATATGGTTGTGGCTAAGTAGATGGTTTGTGCATAACACCTGTGAATGAAAAAGTGCCCTAGAGTAGGAGCAGTGTCTCATAATACATAGTTAGCATTTATATAGTGGCTTTCAGCCAACTGTTTCAAAATATTTTTTATGTAAGGATAGGCATAGCTATCACTCTCCCAGTTTTCAGCAACCGAGGGCAAAGTGCTTTGCTGTCTGCCAGTTTTTGTGTTATATCAGTAGCAGAGCCCAGAATATAATCCAGCCTCTTCCTCTACTCTGTTGTTGTCTGGATCTAATCAAACTGGTACAATTTACACACAGCCTGTTACAGGGGTCATGGTTGTGCAAGTGGCTGAGCTTGAAAGGAATGGAAGACCATAGTGCCATGGCAGAAGGCACTTTTATCATGCAGCTGTTGTCCTTGCTGTCCTAGGAGGTGGTGGGAATGATGTGGTGAGGATGAGAGGTTGGAGGTGAGAGTCATGAGGTCTGAAGATATATTACATAGTGGGAATCAGAATTGGCAGCAATGCGGATTCAGATGCAACTGTTGGTGATACTTGAATTCTCAAATTTGATTGTAAACTAACCACGAGTCAACTAACCATAAGCAGTCATGAGCCAAGACCCTCTGGAATCAAAGGTCTTCATGAAAATACAGCATCACACAACTCAAATACATTCTGGAAGGACTAATTGCCATTTGAGTTATATCCTTTCAGACTCATCTCCAGACTTTGGTCTAGAACTCTGAAGGTTAGCATGACATTTTTGTGCAGAGATCTCCAATAACAGTCTCTCTGATAAATCACAAAATTTCTGAAATACTTGGTGAAATTCTGAGGGTGAGCAAAAATCAGGACAAAATAATAATTACTCCAGAAACTGCAGTCTGAGATTCAGTGGTAAAAAATTCCAAATGTATGTTTCTTAGGATAGAAGAGTAATCTTTAACCTAGTAGGAAAAGCAATTAGTGAGACAAAAATTTAGAAATACAGGTAAAATGACTGGGCTGAATGATGATCCTGTTTAAAAAAAAGTTTTATGTGGAGGACAGAAAAACAGCAGAAAGGGTAAATAAGCCTACAAAAAATGGATGACAGTAAGTGCTAGCATGCAGAGAAGTGTTAGAAATCGGAAAAATACCTATGAGAGATATATTTGTCTATTCAATGATTTTCTATAAAAGCAAAGTTTAATACAAAAAAATCAATACTTGTAGGTTTTTAAAATGTTAATTGTATAATTTCTAATAAGCTACAAGGCTTACATTCTTATCACAAAATTCCTCTAAGCAGGAATTAAGAAAAAAGGAAAGTGAGATTTCAGTTTCCAAAAATAGATTGCCAAGAATGGAGTTTTTTTCTCCTTCTGACTGCAAGGGAATCACTCTGCAGTGTTTTACTGAAGAACAAGTAGTACTGAGTAAAAGAATAATTGAAAAGTGATTTTTCATGGATTTTTCTACCTTTCTATTCTCTGTGCTGGATTTTGTTGTGCTGTCTAGAAGAAATATTCACAATGGCACTGACCCCTTCCCTTGTGCAATTTGTCCAGTGTTTGCTTGGCAATGTTCAGAAGTAGTGGAGCAGAAAATCCCTTGCTACAGCCAGCATTTGCTGGGGATTACTCTTCTCACTGGTATATGTTGAAGGAGATTCGGACGAAGTGATGAAATGGCTGTATGGCTTCAAGACTAGAAATCTTTTTTGAGTGTGATCCAGCCAAACACCCTGGAAAGCTGTGTTCTTTTTTCTTCTTTTTGCAAGGGGTAAAAATACTGAAAATGCTGAGCACTTTTTTGAAATGCGCATATTTGAGCTTCAGGTTAATGACAGAGGTGAAGATAGTGCTGCTTCTTCTTTTAATTCCTAGGAAGAGAACTCTTGGGGTAGACTGGATCTCTTCATTTCTGGAAATAATGCCGAGTGTTCGCTGTTGCGTCGTTGTTGTCCATGCTGACTTCACTGCATTGCACTGCGAAGGGCATTCTTCGCATGTGGCTTAAGTCTCAGTTAATTGAACTATCAGGACAAGCGTATACAGAAATACATGTGTGTCTTGCAGAGTGACAAGGGATTTGTGTTCTCTCTTTTGACAGCTGGTCAATTTTCCTAGAACTCAGACTTGGAACTCATCACGTAGTGACTCCTGGTTTTTGAGCAGGTCATGCTTCTCTTTGGGTATTCAGAGTCACTCAGAACACTTAATTACTTACCAACTTCTGCCCCATAGCCTCTCTCCATTGTCACCTGTATTGTCACCTTCTGCTCATTATGGACAGCTAAGGATGGCTGACAGCAGAGCAGGTGCAGCTTAGACCGTGAATGAGCCCTTGGCTGCTCTGTTCTGTGTGTCAGATATGCTGCAGTGGACTCCTGGCTCCAGTGCTGGCATTTTGGGACCTGGAAACATCAGAGAATTATCTCTTCCAGCCTAAGTAGATGTGTCAGAGAAGCAGAGAGGACAACATCTCATGTCCTGCTTCCTGCTTGAACTTCTGTTGTGTTCCCTAGGTATCTCATGCCATTTTTATTTCTCTGTAAAATCCTTCCCAAAAAGTCTCATCTCTTTTTGACTCTTTTCTGGCAGTTGACAAAAAGGGTTTGCGGCAAACACCCAAGAGGACAAGTCTCACTGAATTCAGCACCTGTGACAGGAACTTACTGCCTGTCTGGATAGAAAAAAAAAGGGCAACCTTTGGTGATGGGGGCAGTCAAGGAAGCTCAGTCGTAGACTTGCTTCTACTGTGTGCGCCTCCTGGGACGGTAGGCAAGTAATATTCCTAGTTTTATTTCTATCAGTTGGCTGAGCAGAAGAGGATGTTATTCTGGCAAACTCAGTTATTCCATGTAGTGGGGAGGTTGCTGAGATGACCAAGATCGAGAAATACAGATGGTGTCAAACATGCAGATAAGGCAGCAGGAACACGTGCATGGAGAAAAGCAGGCCTGTGATGTTGCTGATTGCATGGAAGAGCAGTCTGTAAAGCCATCTCAGGGTAAGTAGAGGGTGGTGCTGTGTGAGTGCAGCTGGCCTGTTCCCTCTGTGCGGCTCCCACGTGGGCAGCATGGAAGGTGTCCAGCTGGGATCTGAGCCCTGCTGTGCTGAGCCCTGTCCCAGAGGTACAGAGGCCACTGTCCCCCAAAATGTTCCATGTTCAGAACAGGCAAGGCAGGAACGGAAGCAGTGCCAGAGAGAACAGAGATGGCTTAAGCGTGGTGCCTGGAGAGCTGGGAACACAGTCTGCATCTGCTGACTTGGGATCCACTCCTAGCCACTAAACTCCACTGCCCAAAAATGGTGATGGGAGGGTTCGTTGGGCTAACGTCCTTGGATTGAGCTGAGTGTTTTTAAAGAATGTTCTAGCAAACTTCATTGAGAGATATTAGTGGTAATGGCATGTCATTTGCTTCACAGTCCTTATTTCTAATTGCTTGGTCTCTTTCCTAAATCACTATAGCACAGCTTGGCTCTGCCTCCAGTCCAGCTCTGTACCTGTGCTTGCTAAAAGTTTTTATACTGAATAGCTGCCATAAATGTACAATATCAGCTTTCCTAATGTGGTTAACTCAGTATTTTTTCATTATTTGAGTTTTACAATATCAAATGGTCTGAGTGCTTTTATGGATAGATGACTAGAGAATATATTTTTGTGAAAAGGATCTCTTTTTTAGTTAGAAAGTGATTCTAAAAATGCCTGAAAAATCCTTAATGATATTTATTCTACTCATATGACCTAAAAATAGCTAAAGCAATTTGAGTAGGAATGAAAAATCGCTTGCATATGGAGTTTCAGCTCTAAGTGGAAGGCAACCTACTCTCAGATCAAACAGTGAGGTAAAAGTCAGGATTTTCTAGTTTCAAATTGCAATTTTGATACTTTGCAAAAGTACTCTTAGTGGCTTTGAGCACATCATAGAGTTTCTTCTTTAAGTCAGCTGTGTGAATTACTTGCTACTGATGTCTGCTGTAGAAATGTGTTAACATTTCTAAAAGTGCCTAATAAATCACCTCATGCTACTTTGTAGTTGGGATGTGTTTGGATATAACCTGTAGCTTCATTTCATGTGGACCATGCTACCCCACCATGTTGGCTGGGTTCCTTTGGGAATTATTGTTGAAGAACAAGAGGTTAATATATAACCTGTTAAAACCCTGTTTGGACCTCAGGAAGAAAAGGTTTCTCATTCCTGCTTTGCACTCTCTGATCACTCTCTGATCTAAGAGTGTCGGAGCACTTTGCAAACTTCCATGAGCTGAGCCTCTCAACCCCAGCAGCAGCAGGGCAGCTCTGCTGATAGTTAATGAGGAGAAAATTGAGGCTGAGAGGAACTTACACCAGCAGTCTAGGCTCGAGTCTAAGTCTGAAGATGCTGGTTTTCTGAGACTGGTTCAAGGTTGCTTGGGAAAGGTGTGTCCTGTCCAGGTCTGTAACCTATAGCTCCAGTCTCTTTATAGCCAGATCACCCCTGCTAAGACTGCCAAACGTTCCTCTAAATGGAGCTCCATGCAGAGTTGTAACTTCTTGAACCTAGGAGGACTGTCACTCTATTAGAAAGTGACCCTGGCATGATAATATGTCCTAGATCAACAAAAAACTTTGTGCTATGTTTTCAAAGAGGTATTATTTAGTATTGAATGGCCTTTTCTGGTTTTTTTCTTTCTTTATAAATGGAGATGAATCCAGGTTTGTCTAAGGCCATACTTCTTGGTGCAGCTGATGACAGTGTTACAGTAAAATTGTGTAATGAAAAGCCTATTCCTGTGAAATCTCCCAAATTACAGTCCTTTTGTGTGTATGCAGGGATTCAGGGACCCCAAAAGTGTGGTCCATATGAGTCTGATGCATGGGGGCTTAAAGACCAGCACACACACTGTCTGTCTGCAATGCCAGAAGGACCTTGCCCTAGCTCCGTGTAAGAGCCTGGAGAGCAGCATGAGATTGCAGTAGGAAGGGAGCAGTGCGTTTTTGGTGGCTGAGACATTGTGCACTGGTGTTCAGGCTGGTCTCTGTGCTGGAATCTGGTACAGAGAATGAAGTGCCTTTTCTTTCATCTCTTTCATTGATTTTCATACACCAAAAGGACAAAGTAGATTGCCTTCAACACCTAGTCTGACCTTCTGGTTAATGTGCTCCACAGGGCTTCCCTGAATTAATTCAGGTTTAAGTTAAAGAACGAAAAAAAGAAACAGAAACTGGATTCTCCTGCCAGTTCACCAGGTTCTTAACCAACTCATCTTTCAAAACTTTTAATATTACTACTTCTCCTGCAGTTACTATTTCTTTTCCAGTTTCTTTCTAGTTCAGTTCTGGATTAGAGACCACCATTTTGTGTGTGGCTTTCCATTCCTACCAAAGACTTTGCGTAGGCTGTAAGGAAGGACTTGCTGCAGAAACACTGGAGGGTTGCGTAGGGACAGGATGGATCTAGTTCACTTCACTGCCATGTGGCTGAGAGAGTGTAAGGGAGCAAAGACACCCTGCACAACAGCCTGGCAGCAAAGGAGTGTGAGGAAGCTGGGTGTGCTTACAGGGAGATGAGCTGGAATTCCTGTCCCTAAGACCTGGAGGTGTGGGAGGAAGCTGTCTAAGTAGCTTGTCAGCTTAAGATTATTTTGATAAGCTTTGAAGCTAGTCAGCAGATGAGATGGCTTAGGGAAAAGATACTCCACAGTGCAGGACCTGCTGGGATTCTGACCAGAAAACCTAAAGCTCATGGGCCTCAGAACCATGAACCCAGAACCTATGGCTTCCACACTGTAGGAGGAAGGAGCCAACAGCAGCTGGGCTTTTTGCAAAGTCAGGTGTCCGTTTCCCATTTCTGCTCTTCTCCGTCTTCTCAGGGAACACGACTCAGCAGCCCTTCAGGGCAGGGCTGCACTCGAACCTAAAGCATGAGGTCAAGGTGCCTGGTTTGCTTGGGTTCTGAAAGCCTCTTGGTATGAAGCAGCAATGATCAGACTGCTCAAAGGTCTGTAGTCTGGTGACTTTGTGAGATAACTGTCTAGGGTAAGTATCTCAACATCTGATTGCTTGCAGGATGAACATACTTCAGTTGCCATGTGAGGGACAGTTTTTAACACTGATGTTTGCTTTCCAGCAGGGAAGGGCAATGCAAGCCAAAGCCCTCATAGATGGAAGGGTGCTGGGAGCTCCTGTTGTGCCGTATCAGTCATAACTATTTTCTCCTTCTATAGTTCAACATATCCTGAAAACACAGCCTTCTTCTGCGCCCTATTGGGCTGCCAAAATTCTCCAGTCATCACCCCAGTGCCAAGCCTCTCACTCAGCCTGTCCACGTATTTGATTCACCCTGTTTCCACCAACAGTAATCTGAGTCCTCATTCCTCTATCTGCCATGGTCACTGAGCCACTTGCCTGTCAGCTCTGTACAGCTGAGATGCCAAAGAAAAGTCCAACGTTAACTGTTGGTATTTTGTAAAAATATTGTAACTATGAAAGTGTTGCATAAAATGCTGGCTTCTAAGGAAAACCTGATTTCCTGTACAAAATTTGACTCTTTTTCCTGACTCCATTGCCAAAATAGTAATTTCTTGCAAATCCCTAAAGCAATGAAAGGTCATACAAAAAAGGCCACAGAATATTCATGTTAGAACACGTGTATTATTTTCTTTCTGTCAAAGTCTATATAAGAAAAAGAAGACTTTATTTAAGAAGCCCAAGGAGACTCATGGCTACCCAGCTTCACTGCAGCAGATAACAGAGCACTTGCAAATGGTGCTGACAGCCCGAGGCAGATTGCTGGGGATTAGCAGAGTTGTGACGGGAGCACGTCTGACCTCTTAACTGGCTGTGCTCTCCAGTCTCCAGCCCTGCTAATTACCATGTAGCACAGCTGAATAAATAATGCATGCTGCATTCCTCTGAACTTATAAATAGGCGAGTGTTACACAGTCATACGGACCTTCCCATTAATGGTGCTCTGTGGTGCCCTCTCTGCTTGAGTAGATACTTTGAGAGGTCATCTGTCCTGCTCCTTGGTGCAAGACTCAGGGAGAGGTGACGCTTTTAATTTCTGCATTTCCTAGATGCTTGCTAGTAATGCTGTGTCTTGCATCCCTAATCCATAGTAATACAGCTGGGAGCTGTTGATTTACATGAATCACTCACATTCTGGCTTTGGCCACTATCAGTTCACTGTAAAAGGTTTGCAATTGCTTTATCCAATGATGAACAGCAATAAAGAGACATTTTCAGTGTCTGTGTATAGGATTTAGTGACGAGATTGGTTCAGAAGCAACGTATGCAAAGGCATTTTCAAATCCATCAGAGAAGACATTTGGGAAAAATTGGTTGTTTTCAGAGCTAACCTCATGGTGTAATTTCAAGATGAACCATATAGCTGATTGGAAATTTTAATAAAAATATTTTTCATTAGAAGGTGCTGACTTGCAATGATTAAAACCACCTGCAGCACTCTGCCAGTTCCAGCAAAACTGAAGGTAATGAGAAAGGCATCTCCTGTCTAGAGCAGGAATTACCCAAGGGAATACTCCAGAGTAGCCTATTGTGTGAGATGCTGAATATTTCCTTGGAATGAGAAAGCCTAGATACCTAAATTTTAGCAATTGTCCCCTGCCCAGGAGGATGTCCTGGTGGTCACCATGATGGCTGTCCCAGGATGCCTCTCCCGTTGATGGAAAACTCCAGAAAGGTTTTGGTTGCATTGTGATGAGGAGTAGGCATCTTTTAGGCTTAGTAGAAAAGCCATCCCCTCTCTAGGGTTACAGCACACACAAGATCATCCTACAGTGCTGGAATCCAGCATAAACCAGCTTTTTTCCTGTTTTGCCTGCAAAACACTTGCTCACGGCAGTGCACAGCAGCCTCTGAGGTGTCATTTGCTGAGCCCTGGGCGTGCTGAGCCTCATGTGGCGTCCTGGACTCCCCTCTGCCCAGCTGAGCCACCTCCAGCTGCGCTCCTGCCCTTCCTTTGTGGGCAGGGAGCAATCCTGCCTGTCACTCGTGGTGAGTTGGGAAAGGAGGAATTTTCTTGCATGCACTTGCCTGCTGTGCAGCCCCACAGAACCAGGTCTTAAAGCTATTGTTGTGTTTGCCCCTGTTGGAGGAAATAAATAGGCCAGATAAATAAATTAAAAAGGCCAAAGGCTTTTTGTCAATAGCCATTCTCTAACTGTATATGGCCTTTTTCCCCTCCTGCCTCATACCTTACAGGAAGCCCTTTACTATCAGTTCTCACTAATAAATGAATGAGGCCTTATTAAAGACCATGCCTTCCTATAAACTTTCCCAAAATTTAATATCTGTCCTTCCTGGCCTTTCTAAGAACTTGGAGTGTTTCTGGTGGTGTTACTGTGGTGTGTTACACTTCCTTTTTCTGTGTGAGGTTAATAAGGAAAGCTTGCCGTAACCAGTATTTTGTCTGTCCAACATCTCATTACTGTTGCCTTCTGAAGAAAAAAAGAATTGTAAAGTTGGTCCTTTCCTCATGAAAATTAATTTCCTTGATCACAGAGAGAGTAACATTATCCGTTAATATATAATGAAGAGTTACAGCCTTTAGCCATTTCTGGAAGCTTTTCCATATCATAACACAGATGGCGATGTAACCAGATTAACTGTGAAGAGGAATGTCTTATATTTCATGCTTTTTGTGGCTGTGGATGTGTCATAAGGTCACATCCATATTAGTATGTTTGGCCTGTGCTGTTCAGTAATTAATTCGATCATTATTAACATAACTTGTTTAGATATTATTTTTGGTTTCAGTCAGTGCTTTCCCATTTACATTAATATCTGCAATATTTCAGATACAAGTGCTATAATGAGTTTTCTGACATAACAGATGCGCTAGGGGCAGCTCTAAGGAGCTCCAAAGTGAGTGTTACCTATTGGTGCATGAATGACTATGTTTGGTTTTAGGAGTTTTCCTGTTCTGTTGTTATTACTGCATATTCTTGATAAGTAGACCAGATGGAAGGGTTTAAAAAACGTACATGAGCCTAACAGGCCTTAGCAGTTCAGATAATTTTATTTGGCTGAATACTGATATTCAGTATTTAACTGAATTAAATTTAGTTAATTTAACAGGAAATTTAACTGGAATACTATCCCATGTACCAGGTCATCTGAAAATGCAATGAATTTGGTGTTCCTATGAATGCTAGTATGATTATGTGGCCCACACATGAGGCAAACTTTGTTGCCACTGAACTACCAACAATAGCACAATGTCTTCTGTCCCATGAAGGCAAGTTCTCTATGGAGTTCATAAGTTCAGGTGACCAGTAGCCAACCTGTTGGGTTGCACCCTGCAGACCTGTCGAGGTAGGACACGAGGCAGTGTCATAAAATCCAACCTGGATGAATCATTTCTCATGTTTCAGTAATGCCAGCAGTGTGCTACGTACTGTAGGAACAGTACCTATCCCAAACAGTTTACTTTTTAAAATCAGTGGACAACAGATAAGGCAGAGGAATAGAATGTATTTCCAAGGATGTCTCTTTTAAAAATATTTCAGTGATTTCATTAATTCATCGTCATTGCTTGACTGTGTTTCTTACATAGGTCAGTAGAGAAAGGAGTCTAAGCTGGGGCTCAAAGATGAGTCTGTACCCTTACAGAGTTCCCCTAATCTGCTGTATAGCTGAGGTTAGTGCCTTAGTCACAAACATTAAGTGTAGGATTATTTTTAACTTTCTGTGAAAACTTAGGACAGCAGACCTTAAGCCATATTAGCATTGACTTAACAAGGGCTAGGCATAATCATGTTCCAGAAGTGAATCACAAAATTTTGCTTTTTCAAGTTTCTTTGCTGTGGCAGATCCAGACCCAAACAATCTGTTCATGGGTCTCCACGTGTAGGGTGGGATTTGCTTTGCAAGTTAGGCAAGTTTATAAAGTCTTTCCTCAGGGATGCCTGGACAAATCAGTGATTTCCTCTTTGTCTTTCTCTTATTCAACATTTATCTTGGGAGATAGTGGCTGCACTGAAAAGTGATGAGAACCAACTTCCTTAGTGAGTAGAGGACAATAAATCCAGCTCTTCTGGTGAATACAACAGTGGTGAATCATTACTTTGAGAGGGAAGTAGCACACTGAAGAGAAGATTTCACTGACTGCAAAACAGCTAGCACCTAACTGAACTCAGCTTTCCAGTGTCCTACATTCACTCTTGGCCATAATCTATTGCAAAACTTTTGCTGTTGGATTGGAATCTTTTGCCAGTTTTGGATCTGGCTCTTTGTTGTTAGCCTGCTCTGCATCTGCTGCAGTGGGTTGTTGAGCACACAGGTGACGGATGCTTGTCCCAGCTCACCTTAGGAGCTGCTGCTGCCTGTTGATGAGGAGTGTTCCCGCCTTCTCTCCTGCTCTTTTCTGTCTTCTGCAGATTTTGGGTTCATTTGCTCTTTGTCTAAGCAAAATCTAAATCTGTGAGACACAAGTCTGAACAGGGACTTTTGAATTTGAATGTCACATATGTGGCCATAAAAAGCCCGAATGTGCCCATTTATTATTGTGCACTTTTTTTGTAGTAAATGCTGCAACTTTGTGCTTTCCTGCCTATAGCTGTTCTTTTCTCCTTTCAATTATTTGTATCTTTTTATATCAAAACGATTTGAATCTATTTCTGTTGCAAGATGGTGTAGGGTAATGATAGGCATTTACGGTATTCTTTGTTGAGCTGCAGTAAGTGTTTTAAAAGCCTTATAGCTTTATTTTTCTCTTGGGATGTCATGCTACTTACAACCTAACATCTTCATCAAGGCTCACTTATGAAAGGACAATGCAACTTCCTGTGCTCATTGACAGTCCCTGGAGCTTATTTCCCTCCCTGCTTTTTTCTGGGGACTCTCTTTGAAGTAGGTAGGGTCACTGAAACCATAGTGAACCGTGAGAAGACCCAGAAAAATTAGATGGCTAAAATAACAGTGATTGCTTTTAACATGATTTCTCTTTTTCTCTGTTTGCAGGCAGATGGGAGAAAAAGGTCTGTACTGCAGTCATTTACATGATTGCCTACTTTGTCCTTTGACCTGAGAACCTGGGTAGTGGTGGGTAGTATAAGTGATAGCCAGGCAATGACAGGCCAAATGAACAAGAGTTTTCTTTGTTTAACACATCCCTACTGCTTTTACTGAATACAGTTAATTTCCATCACTTCCATACAGAGGCATTTTGAAGTTGAATAGTGTTTAAAGGGGAAAATTTAAGCTATCTGGCTTTCTTTATGTGAAAGGTCTGCATGAACAGTTGATATTGTTAACAGTTCAAATTCAACAGGTGAGTTTTCTGTGTATTGTGTCAGTCTTTGTGGCAAATAAACATTTCTGCAAACACTAAAGAGCTCAAAAGATTTATTACTCATCTGAATTCATCTTTTTTACCGATAAATGGTGGTGGGTGGGAGTCTTAGAACTGAAAGCAAAAGTATTTAGCAAGATAAATTTGGGATGACAGCAATGTTCTGAATTAAGAAAAAAAAATTATGCTGGAACAGAAAAAGTCAGTGAGGAAAACTTGACAAACTTTTTGGGAATAAGGAAACTGGAAGAGAATTGGACAGGAAAATCTCTATTTCCCAGAAATCTAGGACAGGTTATGAAGCTGCCGGTGCAAACAAGTGTGCTTGATTTCATGCCTAATGCATGCACAGAGGAGGGAATGATGGAAGCAGCCACAGCATCTCCCAGCTGCTGCTGAGAGAGGCTGCTGACTGCAGAGACGGAGCCAGTGAAACATGGAGCCTGCTGCTCAGGAGGAATCCCACCTGAGAACAGCCACGGGACCCTAGGGGCCATGGAGGGAGAAGTGCACTGATAAACATGCTTTGGGTGTATCCCAGTTTAATTTCAATGCACACCAGATCGGTGTGCGGGAGTAAAGGAGATAAGCTTATCAGCTACAAACCAGTAATTCAATGGTAGTTATCTTTCCCGGGAAAGTTTATGAAAAGGATTTGTTTTTCTAGCCAAGCCAACAGCTAAGAAGCTAAAATGCAGGTTGTGGCATTTTTAAGCACAGAGCTAGTGATTTGTTGACTGCCTCAAAATAACTTATCTAATAAAGGAAGCCACAGTTTAATTACTTGCTGCTTTTGAGGTATATGATGTGATCTAATATTAGAAAGCAAAAAACTATTCTAATATTTCAGTACAACCTTTAAAATTGCCACCATAATTTCTCCTGCTGGGGCCAAGTAACTTTCTGCTGCTGGGGTGAGATAACTTAATTGCATACAATTTGTTGCTTAGGTAGTTTTATATAAAAGCTACATACACGGACATGCTTGAATTTTAAAAAATATTAGAATAATCTGGAAGCCAACAAAAAGAACTGATGAGTCTTTTAGATAATGGGCTCCTGTTATTTTAAACCTGGACACAATTCTAAAAGTATTCGGAAAATGTGGACCAAGTACATAACCTTTTCAGAGATCAGGTAAAGAAAATGTCTTTAGTGTTGTATCTGGGTATTGTATAACGATTTTGGGCGAATTTGTAGGAACCAGGAGGATTTTTCTTAGGTACAATTTTCAGAAAAGCTATAAGGGTCCTTCAGAATTTACCATCTCTGGATGCAAAAGCCGTCTGATGTTCGAATAAAATGTTTGAAAGCAAAAATTATGCCTCTCCCTCTTAAAGGCCAAGTTGTTTTGCTCATCAGATTCATTCATGAAGACATTGTGCAGTTTGCCACATTGCTAATTCCATTTTACAGTTGTCAAACACAATTTTTTTCTAAAGATTTTGAATTAGCTTGCAAACTGAATGTTCTTTTGCTGACACAGCAGATCAGAAACCTGGAATAGTTGAATCCATATACAGTGAGGAAAATGAGGATAACCAGGTTCGGACATCCACCAGACACATCCATGGTGAAGAGGCAGCTCCAAGGTTGGACAGGGAAGCCCATCCATGAAGGTCAGCATGGCACATGGCCGGGTGCTCCCATCCCTAGACTATATCCCAGTAAAGACCAAGAGATCTAAGCCCAAACACAGGGGGGTCTGGATCAAGCCTTTTCCACACATCCTTTTGCCACAGCTGAGCTGTTTTCCCAGCAGTCGTACCCAGGATCACATCACTGCACAGTGCCAGAGCAGACCTGAAACAGAGCAGCTGGACCCCTGGGAGGAGGACACGGGGTACAGGGCCTGATGGTGCAGTCTGTGCATCCGTGTTCCTAAGTCAGTCAAACACAGCAGCAGCTTGCAAGCTGGGCTTCTCAGGTAGCTCTCCTGGTGACGTGAGTCCTGGGGGCCTCCAGGGTTGCAGTGGGGCTCTGGGGTTAGGTTACCCTGATTTCCTCTCCCCAAACCTGCATCAGTGTCTGCCCTTCACCCCCACCAAAACAGAACTGCTGCTCTCCACCTGCCTGGCCCTTGGAGGCTGCCCATCCCCATGGGAGGCCCCACGCAGCAGCATCACCTGGATTGCAAGTTAAAATTAATGGCGATTTATAGTTGTGACTGCTGCTGTTTTCTACTGAGCAGACTTGTGTAACTCTCAAAGTCTTGGTGTTTTTTTTTTGGAAACTTTAATAACTACCAAAGTGTGTCAGTTGTTCCTCACACCAAACCACCAGTCGGGAAAATTTTATTTGCCATCGTCTCTGGAGCACATTTGCAGACATTCATCTGAGCGGATGCGTATCTGCCTATCTCAAGGCACACACTGGTAAGGAAGATAAAACTGCTCAGTTTGTGGATACATATTTCACAATGGATTTGATCATGATTGTGAATACGGTTTCCATCCTGTCAGTGAAAAGCTTTAGCTGTCTGAGTAGGCAGAAACTAGAAATGCTAACCTAGAAATAATATTCTTGGAAAATAACCTTGACTGTCTTAGCTGAAAATGTACCTTCAGGGAGCTGATGAATTCAGTTGATGAGGAGTTCTTTAAAGAGCGGATATGCAGAACAGGGAGTTTGTTCGCTTTGTTCAAGCATTACAGTGGTAAAACGTGAGGTTTCTTAAAAAATGAACAGACCAACTCAGGGTTCAGTAAAGGGCCAAGTGAATAACCATGTATAATTCCTTCCCACTGCTTTTCTAAGGTGCTTTTCTATATTAATGTGAAGGGAATCCAGGAACAAGGCCTGCTGATTAGCACTGTACACAGCTATGCCAGGGAAGGACTGAATCCTGGCCTTTTTTGGAAGTTAAAACTTTTTGATTTTTTCCCAAACAGGTTGTCATATTTTATTTAAGAATTCAAATTTTAAATACAAGTGAAACTAAATTTCTTTGACTTCTGTAAAGTCTTGGATTAACAAGGGCAAGATGTAGTCAGATTTGGACATTGTAAAGATAAGAAAAATTCCGTGTATTGGGGCACTTTTTCTGAATGAAGATAGAAAGGGTGCAGAGGAAATGGCTTTAAAAAATGTGCTAGCCCTGCAGAGCTGTGTATGCAGGCAAAATCAGTATGGACTAGGTAGTTTTCTTCCGTCTGTTTTGGGATGTCTCACTGCTTCTCCATCTGAGTTCTCACTTTCTTCTTCCATTATCACACACATCCCTGTCCAGAGCAGAGCTGAGCGGAGCTGCTCTGCCCAGGTCGGCCAGGTGCCCGTGTGCACCCTTGAAGATATGCTCATCAGGGGTACAGCTAGCCAATCTCTTCCCTCTGTCTCAAAGCCAAAACAGTGGCTAATTTTGCCATTTTCTGCAAAGTTTAATCCAGTGTCGGCGTAATGACCAAACGGGACAGGGAGCCCAGGCAGTTGTTCCAGGAGCCTTTTTATTATTTTATTCAGGCATCTGTCTCATTTCCAGAGATGAGACACAAGAGATGGTACATGGCTCACGCTGCCGCAGGCAACCAAGGATCTCTTTGGTACAGAGCATTCTTAAAAGTTTTTTAGCCAATAGCATGCTTCTAAAGTTTATAGACAACTGTTCTAACTAACCATTAAAAGTGCATGTACATCTGCTTCAAACAATGCTTGCTTGTATGCTTTATAATAATAATGCACAATATTCCATTATTAAGCTCAAAACTTAACTATCTTGCTAAGCGTATTTTCTGCAACCTCAAGATCTATCTGAGCCAAGCCTAAAACCTCCAACCGTTGTTTTAACGTCCTTGCTTACTATATAATTGTATGTTCTTCTATCTTCAAGCTTTTGCAGTCACAGCTAAACCTAAATTCTCTGCTTTGTTTCTGAAACCTGTCTTTCTGACTTCACCTAAGAGCCTTCTCACCTTTTGTGTTTCCCACAATCCAGATGGCATAATTAGGGCTGTTTCTTTAATTTTTTTTGCTAAACAGAAAGCAGATAAAGAGTTCAAAACTTGAGAGGTGGAATTTTTATGTCTGTCACATGATTTCTTGTCGTGAACCCAAACAGCCCAAATCACTGAAACTTCCACAGGTACTTTCACTCCCTGCTTATTTCTCTTCCAGCCTCCAGAGAAGTACAAGATTTCTTTCCTGGGTCTGCATGCAGTCCCAGGGATTGTCATGGTTGTCACACAGAACACGGTACTTCACCATGAAAATGGAACCAAGCTAATACAGCTGGCGGTGGTCATGGAGACAAAGTGGTTTCAGCTTGGTTCTTTTGGGTTCTTTATCCTTTTCAAAACCCTCTTGAACTCATCATCTTCATGTCCATTGTTTAGTTTATTTTGGCAGAGGCCATCCTGCCATAGAAATCCCGACATTTTCAGTGATTTCAAAATTTTGAAATGTACTCATAGTATTGAGGTTGCACTTGATTTTTTTCTGGTTTTTATGCAGCCCTGAAATGGAAGCCCATGTACACAGGAAGAATCCATCTGTTTTGGCATCCGTTCTTCCAGTCCCACTTTATCACCTGTGGATAAATCAGCAACATTTCCCTTTCTGCAGAGTACAAGATGAGAGAAGACAGTAATTTTTTCCTGAGTATGCTTGCTCCTTTGAGAAATCAGATTTTTGTTTTCTACTTAGAGCAGTGCTTGCAATCTATCACTTCAGCAAGGCTGTCTTGACAAGGCACCAGCGTCGCTTCCTCATGCGGGGCTGCACAATCCCAGTGCTGCAGTTTTTCCAATTAAGCAGGTTTGCGGAATCTGTTCGAGGCATTGTCAGGATGGATGCTCAGTCATGATCAGAGCTGCCTTATCTACAGACCAAGCTGCAAACAGTCTATGACTGTCACACTGTCAGGGTTTTATTGCTGGTTGTACAATGATCTTCCCCCATGGAATTACTCTTTTGCTGTAGATGGTTGCAAGCCAACTCGGCATGTTGCGGTCAGGTGCAACCTTCCGGAGACAGTTTGGCCCATGGAAAGAATCAGGGAATTATATTTGCGTGGATGTTCAGAGATCTTTTATTTCTCCCAGCCCATGGCTGGGGAGCCTGGACCAGACTGAAGACCCATGGGAAAACCAAAGTTCTCCGGGCAGGGGAACATGAATAGCCAGTAGTGTACAGAACTTGGGTACATGTGACCAGGGAACAGGGAAAAACCCCGTATGTCCCAGGGGATGTTCCCATCCCAGGGCCCCTCTTCCCAGGGGAAGGCAGGGTGAGCCCCAACAGCGGCATACTCTTATGTCAATAGTTCTCCAAATTGTTGCTACTTCCCAAACTTTTACTGGTTTATTCCATCCAGTATGAGAACAGGGAACATGAGTAAGCCAATACTGGGAAAATGACAGGAGCTTTTGTAACTTTGAAAGCGGCAAATCTCTCTGCTGGACAGTTTCCCAACAATGGTAATTTATTTATTTTTAAAATACTCAATTGTCCTGGTTTGGACAGGTGTCTAGTAAGGAAGGCAGGAGTCCCCCTTCCACCCCAGAATGGAAGAATGTAACCCCCCTC